>JACXGI010004696.1:31633-52052 GCA_016801175.1 Esox masquinongy | reverse complement strand
GTGTCAATGGTCGTCTTTTGGACAGCTGTCAAGTCAGCAGTCTTCCCCATGATTGTGTAGCCTACAGAACTAGACTGAGAGACCATTTAAAGGCCTTTGCAGGTGTTTTGAGTTAATTAGCTGATTAGAGTGTGGCACCAGGTGTCTTCAATATTGAACCTTTTCACAATATTCTAATTTTCTGAGATACTGAATTTAGAGTTTACATTAGTTGTCAGTTATAATCATCAAAATCAAAAGGAGTAAACACTTGAAGTATATCAGTCTGTGTGGAATGAATGTATACATTATACAAGTTTCACTTTTTGAATGGAATTACTGAAATAAATCAACTTTTTGATGATATTCTAATTATATGACCAGCACCTGTAGAGTACATAGATTCAGCTATATGCAGATAGCCATAATGTTAATAACATTTGTGACAGAATTCGTGAACGGGGGTGTATGCCACATGTCACTACTTTTCAGGAGAGCTGTTTTTAAGAAGAAAAACATGTTCTGGGACATTTTGTCTTTTTTGCAGAAATGCCTTCTTGGAGATGTGAACTTTCATGTGACTTAAACTAGTATGTGAAGTGTAAATACGAATAAAATTAAAAACTCAAACCCTTGTTTAACCTGCGGAAAATACAGGACTTTTGCTAGACATGATTGGTTGAGATAATGAAGGGGCTGGACATGCTGATATACTGAGTTCTGATTGGTCTGCCAAGTCACCGATTTCTGTCATAACACTCATACTTTTTTAATAGTATTGCAACCCTGGGTTTTTCAAAAAGTGAACCACATCGCTGCCCTGAATTAAGCTGGTGTTATCAACAATCTCAAGTTGTGAGATACAACTTTCTGGAGTACAATGATGCCATGACTCAGAAGATGAATTGGACGACGATGAGGAAATCCCAGACTTTGGTACTGTTCAAAACGTTCAGGTAAAATTGAGGCATTTCGTTGCAGTGCCAATAGTGGAAAGAAAACACTGTCCCGTCTTGTATAAAACAATTGTCCACGGATTACATTTACAAGCAAAGGACAACCATGGCAGTTATGATAGCGACTATGAAAGATGCATAGATTCTTGGAGTATTGAACGCCTTGAGTGTGAACGGTAGCGAAAAGACGCATTGTAAACAAGGCTAACAGACTAAACGCAAACAACAAAGGACTTTGTATGTAATCAGAGGATATTCAGTCTGCCGCGAAACATTCCTACATGTACATGGGTAAGTCGAACGTTAGCTAACTAGCTACAGATAATTCCTTTTCAAAAAGTTGTCAAAGTCGTTTGTATTGCTAGTTATCTAGCTATACCTACTGACGTTACTGTTAATGTTAGCTAGCTAGGTAACAACATTAACTTACCAGCTAGCTAACATTTCTTGGTTTCTAGCTTGTTCGTTGGGTAGCTAGTTTTTCTTCACAAAAGTGAGCAAGTCACTTAGTTTGATAATAAGCTACCTGATTGACAAGTCATTCATCCAGGTGTGTGTGATTATGCTTAGCTATTATGTTTGCACAGTCTTCACAAAAGTGAGCAAGTCACTTAGTTAGATAATAAGCTACCTGATTGACCGGTCATTCATCCAGGTGTGAGTGATTATGCCTAATCTATAACCCTATAATAGCTCAGTGGCTGTCCACCTGCACTCAAACTATCTGCACTTACATTGCTGCTACTATCTATTATGAATCCTGCTGCTAAGCTATTTTACCTTTCACTGTACTGTTTATACCTGATTTATCAAGTCCATGTGAAAAAACTTTAATTTTATTATTTTATTTGGTTTGATATAGTATGTGTTTATTAGAGACCAACCAGACCAGTTTAGCACAAGGCCAGAGTGTCCCCATGTCAGTACTTAAATAGCTGGGTGGGGTTAAGGTCTAAGAGGGTGTGAACTACACTGAATGGGCGTAAACAAAGACCAGCTCTCTAGCAAGTGTGAATCTTTCAAATCTTTCACCCCATTCAGGAATTCTGTCACATTTTAGAACACCACTGAAAATGTCTGTGAATGTTTACACTTACACAAGAAGCATCGGCTCCAGACGTTGCATAAAATCACAACTGCGCAGTCCAGCTGACACCAATGTTTGTTACTTGGTCTGAAATAAAAACAATGAGGGTTAACAGAAGACCTATACAGGTATTTTAAGCTGATGATTACTAAATGTTAAAAGACTACTTACCAAGGTCTGAACGTCCAAAAAGGTGTTTTCGAAACTAGGCTGCGTTGAATCCCACTCAACCCTAAACCACAGATATAAAATAGACAATATGAAAGACAGACAAAAGCTTAACGTTTGGATTGCTCCATCATTTTCATTATGTAGTTTTATACATTCTTAAAAATGTCAAATGTGTCATTTGTTAGCTTTTATAATAGCAACACAATTGAAAACAATTCTTTCAAATAAAATAACTTGTACTTACTATGTAAACGGCCTACTCAGTGCTCGAAACGGCAGATGTCTTCTGTGGCAGCCGCGGATTTAATAATGACAACACAATCTGTACGCCTCCAAAAGGTTACGCCTCTTAATGTTGTCATTGGTTACACGTCACCGTTCATCCCTTTAGAACTATATCGTTAACATAAAATAAAACTGTGATATGGATAAAGCTAAACTATTTAGTTGAAGTATTTGTTTACATTTGACACCCAGTTACACTGATTGATAGTTCTGGTCCGGTAGAAACCCTGTTCTCGTTAGTTATCACGTCTTTGCCGCGACATCATGGCATTTCATTTTATCTATTAATGACAATATCATCCACTTTCATACACCAGCCAGTGTTTATCTTATTATTCAAAACAACATTTAACACAATTAATATAGGTCCAAAATACAGCATACAAAAATCTGAATTCACGACATGCTTCAATACCCGGAAGTCACACATCCACGCACGCACACACACACGCGCACACACAGAGAGACAGGTATTTACGAACTTACAAACACTACAGTTAGTAAGCATCGTTGCCTGTTAAACAATTTTACAATTGTGTAGAAAACATTCTCGCGTTAATGCTCTTTGTACAATTTGCATGAACAACGCTTACAGATGTTTTGTTTACCAGAAATAACATATCTTATGCTGTCAACGAATCAGCGTTGTTCATGCAAATTTAAACTCAACCTTCTGGGTACGTTTGTAACTTTTTGCCATATAATGCAACTCAAAGGTTAACGCTGGCTTAAATTATCTATTTTGTTTTCACAAATCATCAATGCTCATACATACACATGTTACAAAGTCATCAGTTTTATTTTTAACAATATTTTTAACCCAACCACGATACAATCAACCTAGCCATTATGTCTGCTCGACCCAGTTTTAATTTGTCCCTTTAGAATAACAACATCGCCCACTCGATGTATGTATTAAGTAATACTATGGTGGATTACAAAACTTGTGTAAAACGCAGGATGTTTATCAACCTGAATGTATTACGGTTTGTGCTAAGGATTATTTTCTATATTTGTGGACCATTACAATGGGCAGATATGATCTTAAACCCGATTTCATGTTAAAATAATAAACGGGCAGAAACTCTCCAAAATCGTAAGTCCTGGCCCCCTCTTTATATCTTACACAAGAAATTCTACACTTGTTAAAATGGCACAAACCCATGTTACACAGGCATTGCAAAACATGAAAGATCAACACCGGATCGTTATAAACCATCTATTACATAACCCCTTATGTTAACATCTATTGCCTGTGGGATTAAACATTCCCAAACCCTGCCGCCCATTTTGTTAAGCAGCAAACATATAATAACATCTTTTGCCTTGGGAATTTAACATTCCTGAACCCTGGCGTCCTATTGTTAAATATCAGACTTATCATTACTTAACATCGAATGTCTGGTGAATTTAACATTCCCAGAACCCTGGAGCCCTATTGTTAAACATCAAAGCCACCATAAATTACAAACCACACACACACCCCATATACCATATTTCATCCCCCGGACATGCATATGTCATACAGGAAGTTACAACCCCTAACATACGTCACACAGGAAGTACCACCCCGGAACATACGTCACACCGGAAGTCCCACCCCTGCATGCTTCACACAGGAAGTCCCACCTATCAAATCAGAAGTTCCGCCCCCAAACCGGAAGTCCCGCCTACCTGTCAGTCAATCAATCATCCAAAGTGACAGAATATGCCCTATATTAACTACTACCACAAACACCTTTTCATGCCGCTTTAAATTCATGTAAAAGTTTGTGTGCATATTGTGAGACCTTTAACACTGGAAAGGTTCTATTTAAACTCACCTTAAAAGTAGTTTGAGGTGAGTTAAACTGCTTTAAGGACATCTCACTGTTTTAAGGTTGTGGGTGATGTCCTTTAGTAGAGCGCAAACTTATATCCAGTGAAAGAGCACCCCTTTCAAATCAAATAATGAATAACAAAAAATTTTATCGGTCTTTTATCAGTGTAAAAATTGCTGATACAAATATATCGGTAAACTGTTAATATTGGCCGATTAAATCGGTAAATCGTATGTAGTGCAGGTACGTCATTCCTGCAATGCTGGGTTGGTGTTTCCTGATAAGGTTTGTATGTTTTTCTGAGGCTGCAAAATTATAAAAATCTATAATGTACTGTCATTTATTTTATATCACTTTGATTTTGAGTTGTTCAGGCCTGAGGAGAGGCTGGTTAGAATTGTGGGGCCTCATTAATCAATATTGCTTCATTTTTCAATTCTAAATTCATACATACTGGTTCTTTCTCGATCTGAGTGGTATGTATAAAAGAAAATCACAAATGGCAATTAAACTAATAAACTTCTCTTGACTCCAACCTGTTTGGACGACACTTTATGAAAAGGTATGTACGTAAGGCGTGTGTAAACTGTTCATTTTTGTTCATTAATTAGCTGGCTCATCGAGGGTGAGATGCCAGGGGGTGAGATGCAGGGCGAGATGCAGCATGGTCCTATAGAAAAGTGTGCTTGAACTAAACCTGAGGAGGGATGGCAGTTGGACGTGCATTTGTCTGAAAAATACACACTCCACACTAACTATGTTTCAGAAGCAGTTCCTGTATTCACTTGGCACTGGCACTGTGAGTACACATGGTCATAGCCGTGTGTAACTGTATAAATATTTTCAAGTAAATATTCATATTGATAAATCTCACACTGCACAGAAATTATTGCATGCACGGTTTATGCACAGATTTGTGCTTATGCACGTGATATAAATGAACCACGTGATCTATTCCACAATTCTGTCTCCCTGTTTCATTCTGCATTAAAACCATATTGACCTTGATTGACTTAATCAATGACAACTAGTCACTGATTGCAATTGCAATGAGGCATCTCAGCATTTACATGTCAAAGATCTGTGTAAAGCTTTGTTTTAAACAATTACATCATGAAATCCCAGCACAAATTCAACAAAACTGAACTGATGACAAGAATTTGGGCATATAAGAGGTGAGACTTCCATGTAATGATCTGGTTAAGGATTTAGATAAGGCATTGTGCTGCATAGTATGATATGATTTTACTATTTAAACAGTGCAGGCACACAACAACTATGTTTAATGTGGCAAACTGCTCTCTGCAGTTCAATATTTGATGCAGCTCCTAAGTGATACTGTTTTTAGCTCCACGCTGATGGAAAAAGACATAGTGTGCTGACAGTTGGAGTGTATAGGCTAATAATAGCACATGGGCTGACCAGATTTAAATGTTTTTTTTTCCCAAGAAGTCTTACCCAATTGTGTAAAATAGATATCCATGGTTACATTAAAATAATTATTTATATATTGGTGCAGTTTTCACAACTGAAAGCACAGAAATTGAAACGGATCATCAAAATTTCATCAATATGTTTAGAACTCTTTTAATTGAGCACAAAAAACACATTCAATGTCACTTTCTTATTGCACCAAACCCACTTTTATTTTTGATAGATTTAATGTCTTTTAATTTAGACATTTCTTTTTCTAATATACTTTGGGAGAGTTTTATGCTTTAATTGATGAAGACAGTAGGGAAAAATAGAATATAAATTTTGCTCTAGGAACAGTGGGTCAGGTTCAATGCTAAGCAGCCACGTTTTGCGTGTGGGTACGGGGCAATCAGTCATAACGGGACACAAACGCGGGGGTAACTTGCTCTCTCCCACATTCAGTTTCATTCAGTGGGTGACTGATTAACTGAATACACACTGACACGAGAGGGAACTACAGCCGAAGCCATAACACACAGGAGCAAGCTCAACCATCCAGGTAAAAAGGTTTTCCCTTAGACTGGGTCCTTTCACACTAAGTGCAATTTTACATAATTTTTCGTTGTTGCACCTTCAAACCAAATACTCTGCAATTCTAAACATTGTGCCATCTAGTGGAAGAAACGTTGTAGTTTTAAACCTTACATTGCGATTCATTTTTTAAACTTGATTGGTGGAGTTCTGCAGGTATCAATATCCCTGTGTCACATCATAATATCAAATTGTATTGTATCACACCCTTTAAACTCATTCCAAAATTTTATTGATTGCAATTTTGTCTTTTGACTGGTAATAATTGTGTAGGTTCTACTGTACATTGTTCAGGTTCAACCTCTGCCGTCTCCATCTAGTCAGAATTTAATGGACCTCCACCTAAAGTGGAATTGTCACTGCAACCTGTGTGATAAAATATGCTGTCTGGGAAATATTGTGAATATTATTGTGAAAATATGGTGAATCTTGTGCAGTAAAAAACAACTCTTACTACAATCACAAATAACCTATCTATGCTACTGGCCTATTCAAATGCAAGGTTGAGAATGCAGCAGTCAGTTCAAAACCTGAAAAGGACCATTTCCAAGTATTATGCAGTAATATATTTATGCAAAAATATTCAAATTGGACTTGAGTAAAACATTGTTGTCCTTTTACAATAAATAAATTAATACATTTGACATATATTAACTTTCTTATCAGTTTTACTGTGTGCCAATTACTGTGTCCTTCTTCCATCTGTGTTCTGTATTCCATGATGTTCTTTATTGCACATTTTTATGCTAATAAGTGGTAGCAAGTAATAGGTGCTTCCTGCTGTGGTGGTGTTGAGCAATAAGAACAAACAACATTACTGGTTGAGGCTTGAAAAGTTCAGAAGTCTTTTATATTAGCATAGACATTACAAAATGGACCAGCAAATATGTAGTGCACTGGTGAACAGTTTGACTTTTAATTTAACCAGTACAGACTGTGGAAGTGGAAGATGGCTAGGATGCTAGTCAGGCTACTGCTGTTTGATTTGACAACTATTATGAAGGGTTTTGCTTAACTTTGGCTTAACAGCTAAATGCCTGTAGCATACTGTATGTGTTTACATGATGTCACAGAAGTAACTTCTTTACTGGATTAAGTGACTGGAGTTTACATGAAGTTAAAGCAGTGGTTACCCAAATTTCCTACCACTCAGGCTGTTCTTTTATCATGTGAGAACAGACTGACTATGGGAGACAGGCAGGCTTTCTCTGACTGGAGAGAGAAACAGGCTTGCTTAAGCTTAACTTCCTGAGGTTGAGTAGAAAGAAAGGGGAGAGAGTGGGCCAAGCAACCTGCATTGATGTAGTTGGCTGTGTAAGCTATCGCCCCCCATAAGTCAACACATGACAATTTCTAGATTATTATTTGGAGCTGACAATTTTGACGTCAAGCACAGCAATTACAACTGATAATCCACATAGCAGTTTCATTTATGAGCAAGAATCCTGCTTTTTTTTAAATTGTTAATTATTCAATTTTGTTTATCTCTCCCAAACCCACCGCCCACCCCGTCAAACCGTGCATATTATTATTTCAAATAAATAGAGCAGTGGCGTGGGTCTTCGGTACGCCAGAGAACATCATAGGTAAGCTTTCACACTGAAAAAAAGATTTCTTGTAATAGGGTTTAAACAGAAAGAAATATAAAATAATATATTTGCTTGTTCCTCTCATTCAATTTCAAACACTGTAAGATGATTCATTCTATCAAGCAAGATAGACAGGAATACTGTATAAGTAATGCTAAATGGATCTTGTGCAATGTTACATCAGGCAGAACAATATTGTGCTACAGTACACCAATGTTTTTACAGTAGAAAAATGTCTAAAAATACATTTTCTTTTAGTCATATGAATACAGTATACTATATAAGGGCAATGAAGATGTAAGACTGATGTTCAGTATTTTGCAACAGGTTAGAAAACTATTCTTACCTACAAGTTATGAAAAAATTAGCTTTGTAAAATAATGATGTTATCAATTAATTAGTGTGTCCTCATATGCACTGTTCAAACTAAAGTCCTGTTTGGACTTTCGTTGTGGAAAAAAAGCAGAAAGGCCTGGCACGATGACTAGGAGGAAGTCATGCCGTGATCTTCTACTCTCCAGAACCCAATGGAAGTTGCTGTGACCAAACAGGATAGTTAGTACTTTTGGATGTCACAAATTGGAGATTAGAGAAAAAACAGAGGAAAAGAATTAATTAATTACTAATCAATGAGACAGTGCTTTTCTAATCCCTCAAAGTTATGGACAGATCTATGTAAACATAACTGGTACCGTATAATATTCTCAGAAGTTCTCTTTTTAAGTTTATAAAGAGTGAGGGTGTAGCTCTTCTTTCCAGTTCCATTTGTAGAGTCATAACGATGACTGGAGGTCTACGAGAACAGGTCATTGCGTTAAATTAGCAATGTATCATTTTGCAATATATCTGATAAAAAATATATAATATTTTACAGCTTTTAAAGTTGGTATTAAAAAAGCAAAAGTGAAATACTATAGTGAGTGGGAATCAGCAGAGGGAGGAGAGCTGGTTTGAATCTAGACTGTTGCAGTTTACTTAGCTTGGACATTTCTCCTTTAATGCAAGTTTTTATTGGCTCGCAAAACTAACTTTTTTACCAATAAGACCTTTTTTAAACTAAAATATAATTAAAGGGTGCTTGTGTTATCCAGAAAACATACAGATTTATTAAGAAATCAAAGTTGTAAGTACAACATCCTCAGCTGTGCAAACAGCAGTGGGCAATGGTGGGCCACTGACTGGATTTGGTTGTCCTTTGGACTGCATCCTTTTGTGTGTCAAAGTAGAAATCTTATAGCTCTTCTTGTGTTTGGCCCCAATGTATCACCCTTCCGCATGCATGCAAGATGGTTCTTATAGTCACAATGGTTAGCTTACAAGACGTAAAAAAGGGGAGAAGGGAAGGATAATGGAGACAATACATAAACGGTTTTCCAATGGGTATACATCCACATCAAATTGTAAAGTTTGGAATGTCACTGGCATCACTGGAATCAGAGAGAGTTCTATAAAAGGGTGAAGTTTGGCAAAAAGTTGCTTCCAAGCCATGGAGATGATAATGAACAGCTTTTGTGCAAAGAGAATTAGAAAAATTAACTCACCAGAATCAGCAAATTCTGAGGGGACAGAGGAAGAAAAAGATGAAAGGGAGAGAGAAAAGATAAAGCAGATGAAGTGTAATTTGATAAAACATGATAAAACATTAGACCTTATTTTTATGAGGGTTTTGAAGTCTATTTAGGTCATTAATAACAATATGAATATGTCCTGAGCTGGCTGAATTAACCGATTTTAAAAAATTGTTTATCATGAAATAAAAAGTGGATCTGCCTGTCATGGCTGGGTTGGCAGAACACAGGCGCAGTGTAGAGGGCAGACATCCTTTTAATGTTTCTTGTTCCAAACTTAACCAAAACAACAAAAGGCAAGTATGACTGTGAACTGAAGAATAGCAACCACAACGCTAACTACAAACAATGACAGACAACTAAGGACACACAGGGCAACTTAAAAAGGTCCAATCAGAGGCACTCTAGAGATGCCTAGAGGCACTCCAGCCAAGACCTGACACTGCCAATTGAAATATTTTATTTTATTTGCAATGTTGACCGACTTTTACTAGACTTTATAGTCAAGATTCCCTGTGAAATTAGGTTTGTTGTTTCCTAATTTTTATAAACATGCTAATTAATGTCCTCAAGACTGCACCATAGTAAATGAAGACCATTCCAAACACATCTGTATAATAAGACTAGACGGCAAAATGTCACTTTCTTTTATAAATACTTAAGAGTGCAACGTTTATTTAACTTTACTGAGTTACGCATAAGAGCCACCTGGAAGGGCGATGAGGTTTAAGGACAAGACACTGCCCTGTCTTTGACGGATGCTTCTGTTTACCCTATCTAGTGTGGGTAGGCAGTCCTGGAACATCTGGTCTGACCACTTTCACAAAACTGCTGTTCACCTGCACTGAAAATGGCTATTTGCACTGACTTTCAAAACACCCAATTCAAAGCCCACCTCCCATCGCACATCTTTATCTCTCTCTCCCTCACACACACACACAAACTACCATCACTGTTGCTAATGTACTTACACTTCATTGTACTGCTTGCTTTATTTATTTGACATAGCACATTTATGTATATTCCTTTTTTTTCTTTGGTTCCATGTAGAGCACTTTTTGGTACCATGTAGAAGCCTTTTATAAAAGGTTCTATATGAAACTCAAAAGAGTTTCACTTCAAACCCAAAAGGGTTCTTCAAACGACTATCCTACAAGGACACTTGAAAAACTTTTTTGGAGAAAAGACATTCTGTGTTGGTTGCATATATTTTTACAGCACATCATTCCCTCACATGTATATTCCCACTCCAGGTTGTGAACTAGAACTTTATGACCCAGATAGAACGACTAACAGTAATAGTAGGTGAGTAATGTGGCGTCTAGAAATCTGAGGGTAAAAATAGGTAATGGCCACTTAGCAGTCAGTGGGTGCACAATTTATTAATCTCAACTTTGAATCAATTGATTCAAGGCTCAGCTCTCCTGGAAAGTGATGTCCAAAATCATTCCAATCCAACTACAAACCCCTGTGGAATTAACTATGCAAGCAGTCCTTGACTAGTTCAAAACTAGTAATTTCCTACTCATAAAGTATCGGTAATCCTGTATTAAATATATATATATAAAATAAAGCAGGGTAATGCACAATTACATTCATTACATTCATCCCACACAAAAAAAAACTCATGGCTGCTCACAATCTTCAAAAAAATATATTTTATCATATGTAGTATTTCAGATTGCAAATTGTTCAAGTCCTCCTCAAGTTTCTTGCGTTACTATTTACATAGCAACATTGGATGATATTTCTTCCCTATTCCCTTGATGGGATTAGATTGGAAAGTCGCTGTACCTTCCGACTGAATTAGCATATTAAGTCCTGACGCGATGATGTTTACAATTTCTCTGTAAACAGCTACAGTAATGGGTCTTCAATGTGCATTAAAATAAATCAGCTCTCTCCCAGAGTCGACACTGAGCTTACATTACGTCTAAGATGTTGCCTTCACTATCCACTTGTTAAGATAAAAGTATGGGCTAATAGGGTTCAAAATGTACCATGATATGTACTCCCAACATGACATAGCTGGTGTATCTGTCCCGTCATAGTCCTATATCAAGGTCAGCTCAGTGAAATTATGTTGCTATGAGAGGCTCTGCAGTGAATGCGATAACCTAGACACACAACCTCTGCATGTGCACAATTTTGCATCAAGCTGTTACCGAATGAAAAATGGTGGGAGGTAGCCAGGAGACAAAAACAGGGTAGACAACCTCACAATTTCATGCGTACATTGACTCTGCGTCTGCATTATATTGTTAAATTACATTTTTAAGGTACTGTATTAGGTCTACCTCTTTCTAATTCTAAGGTGTTTTTTAAATCAAATTGTTTTGGAGCAGTAACAACAAATGTTGTTGTTTATTAAATTACTTAAATTTTTTTATAATTATAATAACATTTTACAACCAGTAGGATTACTAACAGCAATATTCAAAATATCAATGACCTTCAATTAAAATTCAATCGAAAGTGACACTGTGGATTTACGCATCAACATCTACGGAATAGTAAAAGTATACTATAGGGTGCGATTGGCTAATAATTTTACATAGTTTCCGACCATGATAGCAGTTTGCCACTGAAGTGAATTTCAAGAACCTTGCATTTCTTTGTAATCAACGATTTTCAAGAAGGTAAGACCAAAGACATAAAACTGAGAAGCAATATTCCAGTAAAACAAAAAGCATTTTTATGATCTCCTTTGTTTTTATTCATCCATACACCATATTAAATTATTTTATTCACTTTCTAGCTTTAAAAACAACAACACAATATACCTGTTTATATGTCCACATTATGGGTCAAAATAATACAAAAAATCTGGGTGAGAGGAGGGCTCTATGAAAATAGGTGATTATTTAAAAATGCAATTGCAAAGATTGTATGGTGGCTTTAAGCTGAGAATGCCATATAATATGAAAAAGCTGACTAAATTACATACAACTAAACCAGCATGTGTATTATTAGACTCCATCCGCCACTGCAGATACAAAGAAATTAATAACTCACCTCACAGGGGGGGACTGAGGTGCCTACATTTTAATGACCACAGTATTTTAGTGAGTTCAGTGACAGAAGAGAAACAGTGCAGGGACTCTGCTGGAAAACCATGACTCACTGAGGATACTTTCAGCCTGTTGTGGCTTGTGGCACTTAAAACTGAATGATGTGTTTAGTAATAGCTTGAATCGGATAAAGGAGATCAAACACATGGTTTTCTTTGAACTGTCAAAGATCCTTGTGGGTGGAAATACGCTAGATAAAGATGGTAATAGGTAGCGTGTAAAGTGTTTAATACCATTGCATTATCTTTCTTCCAACTATTTTTATGAGCATTCCTCCCTCATCAGCTACCCCTCAGGCATTGTATATCCCCTGGTCTGAAATAGTATTGTGCACTAGCCACGCACTTAACAAAGAGCAGTGATGGTTGCATCATCTTGATGTATGGGATTGGCATCAGAGAAGCAAGTTTAAGAAAACTGTTGTACTGCTCTGAGAAGGGTTGGTGGCTGTGCTTACATTTACGATAGAATAAAGACTTACATTTTACAAAGTCAGAATATAGGCATTAGGATGTGCTCCTCATTAATATATAAAATAGTCTCTGAAGAAGCAAAAGCATATGTGAAACAACTCAATCTCCAGAAACATGTGGTCATACAGCTTAGAAGGTAATGCATGGCGCTTGCTACACAAGGTTTGAGAGTTCTTCAATTCCCACAGGGAGTCATTACAAAAAATATGAAAATGTAGGGCCATAGCACAGAGATACCTGAAGATAACTGGGATTATAAGCACCAGTTTGCATCTTAATCTTCTGGCACTGTAGGCAAGTGGATTATGTGAAATAGTAACCATTTACAAATTCCATATTGCTTTGTGAAATAAAGCAATTTATGTTATTGGATAACTGCTTACCTTCACTTAGAGGGTCCAACGTGTGGATCATAAGCTGAAAAATGCTGTTTCTCATCAGGCTGTTGTGCAGGGAGGCTGAGCTGCCACCTCTCTGGAGCCTTGGTCTAGCCTGCAAGAGGAGGCCAACGCTATCAAATAGGCAGTGGTACCATTACATAATCCTTAGCTGTCCTATAACATTGTTTATTGGCTGTAATATACTGTATATTATATATCTTGCAAAAGTATTCAGACCTCTAAACCAATTCTCTCAAATGTCTGTAACTTTGTCCATTGTTCTCACAGTGTCTTCTCTACAATTCCAGGTCATTGAGAAGGTGGAAGGAGGAGATAATGATCGCAAACCCTGCCAGAGAAAATTATTTTGCATTCACACTCTAGACACCCTTTAAATCTTAGGACTAAATTAGGATTTTGATATGAGGATCATGTTATAACTAACACACACACACACACACACACACACACACACACACACACACACACACACACACACACACCTTCCCCTTTTAGGATGTCCTGTATTAATGACAGTCATAGTGAACTGATAATTCCTCCTGCAGGTCTTTTGAGAGTAACATTATACTTACACATACTTTTTACTTACACAACTGAAAGTGACAGCAGGTGCACAACAGGTGCACTGGAGAGGCACAAGCAAGACAACCCCCAAAAAGGGAATGGTTTTGCAGGTCGTGGAAACAGACAATTTCTCTCTCCTTATCCTTCCTAACTGATTCTTCTCTAGTATGGCATTTTGCTAGTGACTTCATGAGGGTAGCATGAGGGCCCAACTTTCTCTAGTGGGATCTGTGCTCACAGCCCAGCATCGTGCAGCTTGATTTGCATTCACCAGAGAACACCAGAATTGGCAAGTCTACCATTGGCAACCCGTTCTTTTCACAGATGAGAGCAGGTTCACAGAGAGCACATGTGACAGACATGAAAGAGTCTGGAGACGCCGTGGCGAACGTTATGCTGCCTGCAACATCATCCAGCATGACCGGTTTAGCGGTGGGTCAGTGATGGTCTGGGGAGGCATATCCTTGGAGGGTCACATAGACCTCCACATCCTAGCCAATGGTACCCTGACTGCTGTCAGGTGACGGGATGAAATCCTCAGACCCATCCTCAGACCTTATGCTGGTACAGTGGGTCCTGGGGTCCTCCTGGTGCAGGAAAATGCCCAGCCTCATGTGGCCAGAGTGTGTAGGCAGTTCCTGGATGACGAAGGTATTGATGCCATTGACTGGCTCTCAAGTTCCTCAGACCTGAATCCAACTAAGAATCTCTGGGACGTTATGTATCGGTGCATCCGACGCCGCCAAGTAGCGCTACAGACTGTCTAGGAGCTCACTGATGCCCTGATCCAGGTCTGGGAGGAGATCAGGTCTGTGATGAAATTCACTCAAGTTGGAACAGCCTGTGATTTCAATTGTTTACTTTGATATTTGGTTTGAGATTGAATCCAACCCTCAATCGTTTGGGGATTTTGGTTTACATTGACCGTTGTTAATTCATTTTGTTCTCAACAGATTACACAATGTAAACAGTAAAGATATTGATCTTTAATATATTTAATTCATCATTGACCCAATGTGTGATTTAAGCGTTCCCTTAATTTTTTTGAGCAGTATATATATACATACGTGTTGTCGTGTATAGTTTTCTATTTCTTATAATACAACACCTAGTGGTCCTTTCTATACTGCACATATTCACCACAGTTTTTGTAATTTTTTTGCCTCTATTTATAGCCTTATCTTTCCCACTTTTGTTTGTGGAGACATGTCCTGATGAAGATCAGGCTGGGTATCTGTAAAAGCACTCTGCTGATGTAAAAAGGGCTTTATAAAATACATTTGATTACTTGTTATAAATCTGAAGATCACCAAAATCTTAACTATTAATGGAATGTGTGCTGAAATTCAAGTGCAGGGATTTTTTTTTATCTTCCCAGAATCTACCGCAAATCCAAAATTAAAAGGTGTAGGTCCTGGAAAACAATTGCGTTTTGTTTTCCAGGACCTACACCTTTTAATTTTGGATTTGCGGTAGATTCTGCACTTCTTGTCACTGAATGTGAAAACAGATGATAAATTATTGATTATATTTGTAAGAAAAATTAAAAACTGACATATGTTCCTTGCATATTAATTTAATGCCTACACATCAATATTTGGTAGAAAACTCTTTCAGTGCAATAACACCTTTAAGTGTTTCGGGGTTAGTACCAGTTTTGCACACAGTGTCAGAGTAATTTCAGCCCATTGTTCGTGACATATTTTTTCCAGGTTGTTTGGACAGTGCTCATGGACCGCAATTTTCAAATGTCCATCAGATCCTAAATGAGATTAAATCAGGACTTTGGCCGGGTCCACTTTAAAACATTAATCTTTTGTTCTTCAGCCACTCCAATGTTGCTTTGGCCTTGTTTGCAATCAATGTCCTGCTGAAATGTGAATTCCCTTCCAAGCTTCTATTTTTTAGCAAACATAATCAGGTTATTTTGTAGTAGTTCCGTTTTTGTTCTTCCTTTGTACAGTTGTGCTGAAGAGTTTGCATACCCTTGGAGAATTGGTAATATATGTACCATTTGTAAAGAAAACATGACTGAGCAGGGAAAACATCTTTTATTTCTTATGGGATTCACATTCAACTGTAGGTCATAACAGAATGGCACAATCATAAAACAAAACATAGCAACAAAGAAAAAAATGAACTGACCCCTGTTCAAAGGTCTGCGTACCCTTAGCTCTTAATAGTGTGTATTGCCCCCTTTAGAGGTTTCTCTCTGCTTTTCTGCACTCCTGTCTGGGAGTATGGATAACATTATTTAGCCAGGGCTGAGTTCTAGCTTTCACTCCCCTCTTTTTAAAAGGACCAACAGAATCCAGGATGTCAGAGTAAGCTGAATTAAACATAGTGACTAATCCCTCTGTGCTCAGGCTAGAGGAGGGAGCCTCAATACTGCTGAGGAGAGGAGAAGCCTTGTAAGCATCTGAAAAGAGTTTGGTAGTGGAAGGGTTAGAAGAGCGAGAGAAATCGCCTGGCAGTTTATGTTTTGGGAGCATGGAAGGGTGGCATTAAAAACAACAGGTTTATGATCAGCCAAACAAATGTTATCTATCTCAACATTGCAAATTGGAAAGCCAAATGAAAAAACAAGATCTAGTGTATGACCGCTCTGGTGAGTAGATTCCATAACTGAGTGAGATTAAATAAGTTAGCAAGTTGTAAAAACTATTTAACCATAGGTTTAGATGGACAGCAAACACGAATATTAAAATCGCCAGTAATCAGAAGATTATCAGAAGTAGGTACAATAAAAGATAGGAAGTCTGAGAAGTCTTGGATAAAATCCTTATTGTATTTAGGTGTTCTACATACGATTGCACATAGCATTGGACTGGACAGTTCCACCTTGATCAGCTGTACTTCGAAACTTTGGTATGTTTCAACTGACAGAGTGCGACACTAAAAATAACTGTGCTGACACTAAAAATAACTGCTAATCCTCCACCACAACCAGCGATTCTGGGGGAACTCAAAAAAATCAGAGTCGCAGGAAGAAAGTTCAAAAAGAGGGCTTAACTCACCGACGTTAAGCCATGTCTCAGACACAAACAAGAAATCTAATTTACGAGATAAAAATAAATAATTCAATATAAAAGTTTTGTTCGAAATAGAATGCATTTACCAAGGCCATTTTAATGGAGATGGGTTCTCCCATAATGCATGAAACAGGATCACCAGCATTCTTTGGAATGGGATTGTAGCCCAACGAACGTAAATGACAGTGGTTGATTCCTCTCTTATGAACGTGAGGTCTAAACGGCAGGTACAGCGCTGTTTGTGCTGGATCCGGAAGACTAGGTACAAGGCAGGCACGTCTCACTGAGATGAATGGATTGCGGTAGGGACGATCTCCAGGAAACACTGAACCCCTTGGCCAAGAGCTTCGTTTAATCCTGGCTAATACGCCTCCTTGTTTACCCCGTTTTCTGCAGCGTTTCCTCATGTGAGAGTTGCAGTAGGGGAGCTGGCACAGACCCGCCGGTATCGAAACGAAACGAGGGAGAGAGAACTTCTGTCTTCCTGGACTCCGACTGCGTAGATCGGCAGCGGCGACCCGAATGTCGAGGAGAGCTTGACGTTCATATACTATGAGCGAGGAGGCAACTTGGACAGACAGGTAGACGAACAACACGAACGTACAGAGATATTCGATGTTACGGCTTGCCAAAGAACAAATTGCCGCCATCTTACAAAAAAAAGTTAAATTAGTTTGTAAATTGTCATGGAGCTTGAGAGCTAACAAACTCATTGATTATTTATACACAGACACTAATTGCAATATAAAAAGCCACAGGTGAGGGAAATTCACCTTTAAAAGCCATTTTCACCTGTGTGTGTCACCTTGTGTGTATGTAACAAGGCCAAACATTCAAGGGGATGTAAACTTTTGATCAGGGTCATTTGGTTGATTTCTGTTCTCATTATGATTTAAAAAGGAGCCAAACAACTATGTGATAATAAATGGTTTCATATGATCACTATCCTTACAGTTTTTTTGCATGATCAATGCCCAAAATTTCACATTCTCTGCCAGGGCATGCAAACTTATGAGCACAACTGTATGTATATAAACCGATCAGCCATAACATTATGACCACCTGCCTAATATTGTGTAGGTCCCCCTTTTTCCGCAAAAACAGCTCTGACCCATCGAGGCATGGATTCCATTAGAACTCTGAAGGTGCTGTGGTATCTGGCACCAAGACATTAGCAGCAGATCCTTTAAGTCCTGTTAATTGCGAAGTGGTTCCTCCATGGATCGGACCTGTTTGTCCAGCACATCCCACAGATGCTCGATTGGATTGAGATCTGGGGAATTTGGGGGCCAAGTCAACACCTTGAACTTGTTGTGTTCCTCAAACCGTTCCTGAACCATTTTTGCTTTGTGGCAGGGTGCATTATCCTGCTGAAAGTGGCCAATGCCATCAGGGAATACCGTTGCCATGAAAAGGTGCACATGGTCTGCAGCAATGGTTAGGTAAGTGGTACGTGTCAAAGTAACATCCATTTGAACGGCAGGACCCAAGGTTTCCCAGCAGAACATTGGCCAAAGCATGACACTGCCTCCGCCTGCTTGCCTTCTTCCCATAGAGCATCCAGGTGCCATGTGTTCTCCAGGTAAGCGCACACAGCCATCCATGTGTTGTAAAAGAAAATGTGATTCATCAGACCAGGCCACCTTCCATTGCTCCGTGGTCAAGTTCTGATGCTCAAGTGCCCATTGTAGGCGCTTTCGGCAGTGGTCACAGGGGTCAGCATGGGCACCTTGACTGGACTGCGGTTACGCAGCGCCATATGCAACAAACTGCGATGCACTGTGTTCTGACACCTTTCTATCAGTACCAGCATGAACTTTTTCAGAAATCTGAGCTACAGTAGCTCGTCTGTTGGATCAGACCACACGGGCCAGCCTTCACTCCCCATGTGCATCAATGAGCCTTGGCCGCCCATGACCCTGTCGCCGGTGTACCGCTTTCCATTCCTTGGACCACTTTTGATAGGTACTGACCACTGCAGACCGAGAACACAAGGGCTGCAGTTTTGGAGATGCTCTGACCCAGTCGTCTAGCAAGCAAGCGCATTTATTTATATAGCACAATTCATACATAGAAGCAATTCAATGTGCTTTACAAAGAAAAGGAAAAAAATATAAAAATACAATAGCACAAAAACAAATGCTCAAATTAAAACATCAAAATAATAAAACATAGAATAATAAAATAGAATAAAATAATTATCAGTGTTATTCACTTCACCTGTCAGTGGTCATAATGTTCTGACTGACCGGTGTATATATACAGCTCCGGAAAAATTTGAGATCACTGCACCTTTTTCTTTCCTTTCCAAAAAAGTCGAAAAGGAAGGTTTTGAGTGAAGAACAGAAGCATTTAATTTGCAGTAAAATTAAGAGACCACTGCAAATTGAACACTTCTGTTCCTTTCTCAAAACTTTCCTTTTCAACTTTTTTGGAAAGGAAAGAAAAAGGTGCGGTGGTCTAAATTTTTTCCAGGGCTGTATATATTTATATACAGTATCTCACAAAAGTGAGTACACCCCTCACATTTTTGCTAATATTTGTTTAAATCTTTTCATGTGACAATACTGAAGAAATGACACTTTGCTACAATCTAAAGTAGTGAGTGTAAAAAAAGAATTGTTGCTCTACATAAAGATGGCCTAGGCTATAAGAAGATTGCCAAGACCCTGAAACTGAGCTGCAGCACAGTGGCCAAGACCATACAGCGGTTTAACAGGACCGGTTCCACTCAGAACAGGCCTCGCCATGGTGGACCAAAGAAGTTGAGTGCACATGCTCAGCGTCATATCCAGAGGTTGTCTTTGGGAAATAGACGTATGAGTGCTGCCAGCATTGCTGCAGAGGTTGAAGGGGTGGGGTGTCAGCCTGTCAGTGCTCAGACCATACGTCGCACACTGCATCAAATTGGTCTGCATGGCTGTCATCCCAGAAGGAAGCCTCTTCTAAAGATGATGCACAAGAAAGCCCGCAAACCCTTTGCTGAAGACAAGCAGCCTAAGAACATGGATTACTGGAACCATGTCCTGTGGTCTGATGAGACCAAAATAAACTTATTTGGTTCAGATGGTGTCAAGCGTGTGTGGCGGCAACCAGGTGAGGAGTACAAAGACAAGTGTGTCTTGCCTACAGTCAAGCATGGTGGTCAGAGTGTCATGGTCTGGGGCTGCATGAGTGCTGCCGGCACTGGGGAGCTACAGTTCATTGAGGGAACCACGCCAACATGTACTGTGACATACTGAAGCAGAGCATGATCCCCTCCCTTCAGAGACTGGGCCGCAGGGCAGTATTCCAACATGATAACGACCCCAAACACACCTCCAAGACGACCACTGCCTTGCTAAAGAAGCTGAGGGTAAAGGTGATGGACTGGCCAAGCATGTCTCCAGACCTAAACCCTATTGAGCATCTGTGGG
>JACXGI010004696.1:5670-31533 GCA_016801175.1 Esox masquinongy | reverse complement strand
TGTCTCTAACATCCACCAGCTCTGTGATGTCGTCATGGAGGAGTGGAAGAGGATACCAGTGGCAACTTGTGAAGCTCTGGTGAACTCCATGCCCAAGAGGGTTAAGGCAGTGCTGGAAAATAATGGTGGCCACACAAAATATTGACACTTGGGGCCCAATTTGGACATTTTCACTTAGGGGTGTACTCACTTTTGTTGCCAGCAGTTTACACATTAATGGCTGTGTGTTGAGTTATTTTCAGGGGACAGCAAATTTACACTGTTATACAAGCTGTACACTCACTACTTTACATTGTAGCAAAGTGTCATTTCTCCAGTGTTGTCACATGAAAAGATATAATCAAATATTTGCAAAAATGTGAGAGGTGTACACACTTTTGTGAGATACTGTATATATATATACATTACAGCCAAATATATATATACAAAAAATAAAGACCACTGCAAAATTATCAGTTTCTCTGGTTTTACTATTCATATGTATGTGTTTGAGTAAAATGACAATATTTTTATTGTAATGTTGTCAGTAGTTGGAATAAAACAAATGGAATAAAACAAAAATGTTCATTTTACTCAAACACATGAATAGTAAAACCAGACCTATGAATAGTAAAACCAGAGAAACTGATCATTTTGCAGTGGTCTCTATTTTTTCCAGAGCTGTATCTGTTCTTTCTTCAATTTTAACAGCATTGCCAGTCCATCCAATGAGCAGCATCCCCACAGCATAATGATGCCACCACTATACTTCACTGTAGGGATGGTGTGTCTTGAGGCATGGGCAGTCAAAGATTATGCCCCGCACATTTAGCACTTTTGGGTTTGGCCTTATCCTTATCTGACCACAAAACTCTCTCCTAAATCACAGCTGGGTCACTGTAATGCTTTCTGTCACTTCTGACTTCAGATTAAATTTTTATTTGTTGACAGTGGTCAACAATCTAGTCTGTCAATCTAGTCATTTTAATCTCTCATTTTATGTTTAATGTCCGTTCCAATGTTGTTCTTGTCTGTTCTTTTTTACCGACTAGATTGTTATCTTAAATTTCAATGATGGCTTTTATTGTGATAAAAAAAATCTGAGTGCTGCCAGCATAATATCCTGCTGCTAAAATAATGCTAATGAGCCTCGTTTGGCCATCACTGGTTGAAGTATCAGCACAGACCCTTTGGCTTTATTTTTTTTTTACTTTTCAAAATGTCTTCAGCAACATTAGACTACGTGTGACAAACTCACTTAGAGGGTAACACAATCATCACACAATAACCTATGTAACAAAGTACATAGGAGAAATTTCTGAAATAAGGCCCTAATGGAAAGTGAAGATTTATTTAGTTTACAGCAAAGTTGCATCCTGTGCTGCAGCACATGGAAAGGTTAAAATCAGTCTTACTGTAAGTAAAATGTAAAATGCCTTCTTCAACACTTTCATGCTTCAGTGAATATGCAAAAGACAGACTAAGTGTTGGGGCTGGTTAACACACCCAGAAGGAAATTGCTTATTTCATCAGCAGTGAATGCCAAAACAGGCAAACCGGGCCAGAATTTTCAGATGTACCACTTTTTTGGTCAAAGTCACCCATCACAGCTAGTGGCCATCACAACTTCGCCACAATAGACACTTGGCAAAGACATTTTCAAGGTTACTCTGGCAGTTTGTGCTGAACTTCAGATCTGTGGGCCCCTGTCATAGACAACAGCTGTTTTGAGTGAGTCCGCTTTGGCTAGCCTGTGGTGATGCATCGGCACAATCTGGAGGTGTCAGCTGCTAATTCTCAAGCCCATATGGATGTGAGCTGGTGGGAAGACACAGACTGCACTGTTTCTGAAAGGCCATATGGATGCAGCTTAGTGGAATCCACAAATAATTCTCTTTTTGGTGCCCAAAACCTAAATAAAAAAAACCTAAATAAACTAGTAAATACTTTATTTTTGCCTGTTAGTTAACACTTAGATCAATAACTTTTTTTTGCAGCTTGGATAAATAAACTGTTCTTTAAGTTGTTGAAACAGTAGGTGTCATAACCTATTAACGGTTGCCCTACATTGAATATTTGGAGAATTGCAAGGACAGACAGAGCTACTACATACACAAGGGTGATTGGACTCAGCAAACAGAGAAGACATAATTTTTTTTGGTACAGTACATTATGGAAGGAGAGAAAAAAGTTTGACTAGATACATAGATTGACAAAACATACACTAGCAAGGCAGGACCTACCGACAGCTTGCTCTCATCCTCTGGTGCCACGGGACTCACAGCCTTCACATCCAAGAAAAGAGAGGAAAAAGGGAGAGAGGGAGAAAGAGCACATAGATGTGAAGCATGCCATACAAACCAGAGACGGGCAGATGAAAAGACAGTATGATAGACATTATCATAGTGATGACGATGATGTGACATGAATGGATTCAAGAGACAGACACCATGACAGTGTTTCACTCACTACCTAGAAAACCAAGATAGGCTCATAGTGCAAAATGTGCAAGTCATCAGGCTGATGCGGAAATTACATTGCGATTTATCAGCAGCATGGATAACTATATCTATTCACAAACTGTTTTAGCTCTACTTGACGTCCAAACAATTAAAACAAATAGAGTAAAAGCTAGTTGTTAATAAAAAATTCACAAGTGTGCTTGATTTGCGCAGACGCATGTTTAGAATGTATGGGAATACATACTAAACATGCGTCTGTGCAACTCAAACCATAAATGGATGTCCCTGCATCAACGTTAACAAATTACAGTACAAACTGTTTGTTCCTGCAAAAAACGACATGAGTTCATGTCCTGTGTCAACATGAACAAATGACAATACACACTGTTAGTTAATGCATGTGTAAATCATTAATAAAGGAAGGGTTATCATTATTCATTGTTCATCATTCGTTCATGTTAACTACTGTATTCATTAATGGTAGTTTGTGTTCCCTTATCGGAAAGTGTAACCGAATATTTTAAAGTAAGCTTGGAGATTTTAAGGCTTGTTCTATGGTTCTATCCCTGGCACAGCAAAAATATTCTACAAGACAACTCAAATGCAATGCTGGTATAATGTTTGATTGTGAGTAAAATACATTGTTATGCTATGACGGGGACACCACCTCCTGCATCAAAAACACCTGCACAACATAAATCTTTGACGAGACTAGGACAGGGTGTATTTATTGCAGAACAAAATAGGATAGAGTCAAATTTAATGTCCCAGAGGTAAAACATCTATATAAATATATATATCTATATATATTTTAATATATATGCCAAGACTGAAATTTACTTGTATGTGTATATAGTGAAATAGACAGATATTTAGTACTCAATCCTGTATTTCTACAACTTGTGATTGTACAAACCTGTTGGATCCTTTATATAATTGTTTTTGGTTGATTTTCAGATTATATTGTGCCCAATCGAAATTAAAGGTATAAAATGTATTGTGTCACAATAGATTGAAATTGATAGATATTTCAGGAAAATTTTAAAGTCAGTCTTAGCCCCTAAATGTTCTAAAAATATAGTAAAAATTTAAGTAACCAGTTTTAAGCCTTGGCCTCAAAGTATCACTAACCGGAGATATTGGACACATTTTTGGAAGATCATCTACTTTTGTTATGTTTACTATGTTACATATTTTTACAAATTTCTCCTAATGTTTTACTATGGAAAAAGTAACGTAAAAGGAACAACATTAGAAGATCATCTTGTTCTCATTACATTCATTTTCATTATCACAACATTCACAAAACCTCTATCCATAGCAACCTCTCTACACATGCACAAGCGGAATTTCCCACAGCAGAATCATTTCACAATGTGTGCTTGAGCTGGATGGAAAACAAATGCCAATCCTCAACATTTTCTGTAAAAAAGGGCCTGAAAGTTTCTTTTTGACCAAATTTATCAGGCCTAAATCACTGAACTGCTAATGCCATTCTCTGTCATTCCATATCCTTTGAATAATCCCTGATATTAAAATAAACCCATTAACATTTTCTGTACTTTCTTAAAGGCAACCAAGAGCGTATAGAACAGCAGAGTATGTCAGATAATACTGCTTCTGTCATTAAGCCAATGCTAAATATCATCATGACTAATAATCACATAGGGAGATTAGCATGTCCTCTAGAGTCCCTGTGCGTGCTAATCCCAACAGCTCTGGTCCCAGTGCTTATATAATGTCACGTCAGGATAATTCCTGGAAACGGATCATGGAAACATCCTTGATGAAAGCAATCCATGCCATGCTGGAAAAAAAGAATTATGGTGCATTATGTTTGAGACAGACATCCTGTTTAATTTCAACTATCCATTAAAAGTACTAAAAGCTGAGAAATTGTAGAGTATATTCCCAAAACAGGTGGACTTAAAAGTAACTAGTAATAGCCTTGGTACGAGCAAAAATAAAATCTTTGAAAAAATTTGTTAATACTGTACCCTATTAAAACATGGTGTGAGTTTATGTCAATCAACCAGCAAACCATGTTTCTATGGCAGTAAGTAAAACAGTGGTGAGTTCAAAGTAAACATCTTCCTTTTATCTTATATCCCTGATCTGGTTTCATCAAAGAATATAAGAACACCAAGCAGTTCAGGCTTCATTATCGTATATATGAGATGAAATATATTTTCTTAAATAATCCATGTATTTTTTTTATTTCCTTTACTAACTCACAGAACATAGTGATTCTCGGACGTGGAAAGTTCAAGTGAATGCACTTAAAGTTAAATGGCAGCAGCACAAATCTAGCTTCAACTTCCAAACTGCATGCAGATGCAGAAAAAGTTCATTTCTACCCATTTAAAGTTCATTTCTACCCAGATGGGAGATCGACCATCTGGTGTCCTGGTGCAATCAGAACAACTTGGAGCTCAACGCACTAAAGACAGTGGAGATGACAGTGGACTTCAGGAGAAACCCAGCTGCCCCCCCATCGCCCTGGGTGGCTCCCCAGTCAACTCTGTGGAGTCCTTTCGCTTTCTGGGCACCGTCATCGCCCAGGACCTGAAGTGGGAGTTGAACATCATCTCGCTTACAAAGAAAGCTCAGCAAAGCATGTACTTCCTGCGGCAGCTGAAAAAGTTCAACCTGCCAAAGACTTTGATGGTGTATTTCTACACTGCCATCATAGAGTCCATCCTGACCACTACCAAGGACACGGGCAGGCTGCAGCACATCATCCGCTCTGCAGAAAGGGTGATTGGCTGTAATCTGCTGTCTCTACAAGACCTACACATGCGAAGGCGAGCTGCAAAGATTGGGGCTGATCCCTCTCACCCTGGAAATGGACTATTCAGAACTCGTTCTATCAGGACCAAAACCTCTTGCCACAAGAACAGTTTCTTTCCTACAGCGGTAGGCCTCATGAACATGCTCCCGGAGCCAAACTGACTATAGCCCACTCGCCACATACACACACAACCCTCAACTGGACAAAATCTACAACCACTCCCTACATACATATATACACAACCCTCAACTGGACAATTCTTCAACCTTACATATTGTTTTGTAATTTATTAATGCTCAGTCTACTGTTTTTATGCTCAGTCCATTATTTTTATTTGTTTTTATTTCATTTGTACAAAATTGCTGCACTAATGGACTAGAACAAATTCCTAGTTTGTTGTGAAATTTACTTGGCAATATATCTCTTTCTGATTCTGATTTAACAGAATCTGATATTTAAAGAAACGTTATTCTTGTGGTTGTAATCAAATCATGGTCTTGGTTGCCTGAAATTGCTGAAAAGATGAAGTATCAGTCTGATTATTCCAATGTGAAGATTGGAGGCCTGGTTTCTTTAGGAAATAGCCTGTAGGGGTCGACAAGAATGTGCGTAAAGAGCAGCTGTCTTTCACAGGCTG
This sequence comes from Esox masquinongy, assembly GCA_016801175.1. Classification (NCBI taxonomy): domain Eukaryota; kingdom Metazoa; phylum Chordata; class Actinopteri; order Esociformes; family Esocidae; genus Esox; species Esox masquinongy. Next base: position 25,664 of record JACXGI010004696.1, on the reverse strand, counting down.
ACAGTCGGCCCTCTGAGAACTGTCTAAATGCACTACATCCGCACAAAGCTATTAGGCAGCAAGATAGAGTGTTTTTTTACATATAGCTTTTTTACATATAAGCGTTTGAGAATTTCCATATGAATAAATAAATAATGATGGGGCAACAAGTCAAGAAGCCATCTACCAGCTAATTAGTAACCCCTTCATCCTTCTAACAAGCAGAACTAATTACAGTAGCTACCACACTGATTTCCCACAACGCAACACTCCACATGGCTACCAGAACTGAGCCAAAATTGCCCTCCTCCAATCAGGCCGTGCTTATTGGTGGGAGGTAAGTAAGAAAATAATGTTGTGTAATTTACACAAATACTACATTTATCTATCACTACAACCGCATCAATACAATATTATCAAGTTGTTAGTCAATACATCAGGTCATGTTGCTATTTTAATGGATCATTTGACTGCAGAACTGCCTCCATCTGAGGGACAGAACACTTCCTGGTATTACTACCACTAGCACTACCACTACTACTACATCTTGCTCCTGCTGCTACTACTACGGGAAGTACTACTAATTCCACTTCAAAACAGGTAGAATTTGGGAATGATAAGAAAATTCATAAATCAACAAATTAAAAAGGAAAATGAGTGACTATGTCATCTTCTAAGATATAAAATTCAGTTTGAAATACTTATTATGCCCATTCACACAGTCATCTTCAGTGTTCCCTCTAAGTGTGTGTATGTAAGCACAACTCCTCCAGGACTGCTGCGCAGAAGAAATGCCAGCCCGCACAAAGACACAGTACATTTTAATTCACTGAATTTTCCCTGTTGTTTGAACTATGTATGAACTATAAGCCACTCATCATTGCAACAAACCACAAAAACGTCTATTGTTAGAAGATGGAGTCTGTAATTATACAAACCCATTTCCAAATAAGTTGGGATGCTGTGAAAAATGGAAATAAAAACTGAATGCAAAGATGTGCAAATCATTTAAACCCTTTTTTTCAGTAGAAAATAGTACAAAGACAACATATCGAATGTTGAATCTGAGAACTGTTATTGTTTCTTTAAAAATATATCCTCAATTTGAATTTGATGCCAGAAACACAAAAACAATAACATTTCTCTGGTTCAACATTTGATATGTTGTTTTTATACTATTTTCATTTAAATATAGGGATAAATGATTTGCACATCATTGCATTCTGTTTTTATTTGCATTTTACACAGCATCACAACTTTTTTAGAAATGGGGTTGTATAATAGGATGAATATCAATATTAGTAAAGTGGCCCTAGCGGTTCATCGCTTATGTCACATTTGCCTGCAGCTGGCCCTGTTTGTAGGACATGCAGACAGCATCGGAATAGATCAGAACACAGTTAGATCAGAACACAGTTTAAAGTTAATTCAGAGTGCTGCAGCTATTCTTCCTGGGGTCCACAGTGCTGCTCATTTGCAAATGTTTTGCTATTATTAGTTGGTTAACCAGTTGGAAGCCCAGTGTTACAGACCAAATACTATAAAAGCATGAATTAAAATGTCCTAATGTAAAAAAAATTCTATGTGTAAATTAACTACAACCCATTTAAACCCTATATTCAACAGAAAATAGTACAAAGACAACTTATCAAATGTTGAAACTAAGACATTTTATCGTTTCTTGAAAAATATATGCCCACTTCGAATTTGATGCCAGCAACACTTTTCAAAAAAGTTGGGACAGAGGCTAAAAAAGACCGGAAAAGTTGTGTAATGCTAAAAAACTAAAACTGGTGGAATATCATGCAACTAATTAGGTCAATTGGCAACACGTCAGTAGCATGATTGGGTTTTAATAGATCATTCCAGAGAGTAGGGGTCGGTCAGAAGTGAGGATGGGGAGAGGTTCACCACTCCGTGAAAGACTGCTCAGGCAAATAGTGCAAAAAATTTAAGAACAACCTTTCTCAAAGTAAAATTGCAAAGAGTTTGGGGATCTCGTTATCTATGGTACATAATATCATTAAAAGATTCAGAGAATCCAGAGAAATCTCTGTACGCAAGGGACAAGGCCGAAAACCAATATAGGATGGCCATGATCTTCGGGCCCTCAGGCAGCACTGCATTAAAAATCACTGCATGGGCTCAGGAATAGTTCCAAAAACCATTGTCTGTGAACAGGGTACGTCGCTGCATCCAAAAATGCAAGTTAAAACTCTACCATGCAAAGAAGAAACCATATATAAACAAGCAAGACAATGCTAAACCACATTCTGCATGTGTTACAATATCATGGCTCCGTAGTAAAAGAGTCTGGGTGCTAAACTGGCCTGCCTGCAGTCTAGACCTGTCACCCATTAAAAACATTTTATGAAAATTTTAAATTATTAAATTAAAAATGCGACAAAGGAGACACAGAACAGTTGAGCAGCTGAAATTCTATATCAAGCAAGAATGGGATACATTTCACTTTCAAAACTACAGCAATTGGTCTCCTCCATTCCCAAAAACTTCCAGAGTATTGTTAAAAGAAGAGGTGATGCAACAAAGTGGCACTTTTTTTAACGTGTTGCTGGCATCAAATTAAAAATGGGCATGTATTTTTCCAAAAACTATAATATTTCTCAGTTTATCATTTGATATGTTGTTTTTGTACTATTTTTAAATATAGTGATAAATAATTGGCACATCATTGCATTCTGTTGTTATTTGCATTTTACGCAGCAACAGCACCACTCTGCTAGGAAACCTCTCCCACCTTTTTAGTAAGGGCTTGTTGGAATATCTGCCTCTGGGAACAAAACATAAAATTGCATTCACTTACAGTATTACTGAATGTACGACCACCCAAACAGGACACAAATTGGACAGAGAGGAATGGTACTAAGCATTCCTGGTGCTAAGAAATGTTCTGAACTCTCTCATGCCCTGAACTCACTCTCTCTCCCTAATCCCAGAGAGAGGTGAGAGTGGACCATATGACCGATATTAAGATTCATGGCTAATAAGCATTGATCTGGTCAATACTGCTTTAAAACAGGTAAAAAAAACAACCTTTCCAGTCACTTGAAACCTGTCTCCCTCAGGTATAAAACCAGACAACACCCTAAACCCCAATTAGTTATGTTGTGCATGGCTAATCCTCCAAACAAATGTTGAAGTCTCCACCACATTCTTGCAAGAGGAGAACAAAGGGAAACACTGCAAATTACATTTCTGCACTTTTGTTTACCTGAGCTGTAATCGACACGTCTATGCCAAGGTATAGGCCACTACGGAAGACTAATAGATTTTCATATCTAGCCTTCTCTCAACAGTGTTTTGCAGTTACTACCAAATAACTGCCTATTTTCACAGACATTCCAGCTACAAGCCACACACTCCAGACAGCTTACCAATGGATTTCAAGTAACAGTAACAGACAATACAATTTCTCTCTCAAAAGATGCATCTATACTTGGTGATATTACTGTGATGTTATTTAAACCTCCCGTAAAATAGCTATCGCTCCCTGATAAGGTATAGCTTAGCTGCTATTTCAGCGTCATTAGTCCGGCATAAATCCAATGAATCCATACTAACCTATCTCTTGTGGTATAGATATAGATGATCCATATCTGAGAGTTTGCTTTTGTGACTAACCGTCTCTGTACAAAATAGTTCACAGCTAACCAGTGGAGCTCTGTTGATATCATGTCTTGGCTCACTCTTCATGTAAACCTCTAATCCTTGTAGATAGTAAATACAATTGTGCTCAAAAGTTTGCATACCCTTGGAGATTTGGTAATATATGTACCATTTGTATAGAAAACATGAGTGAGCAAGCAAAACACGTCTTCAATTTCTTATGGGATTCACATTCAACTGTAGGTCATAACAGAATGGCACAATCATAAAACAAAACATGGCAACAAAGAAAAAAATGAACTGACCCTTGTTCAAAAGTCTGCATACCCTTAGTTCTTACTACTGTGTATTGCCCCCTTTAGCATCAATGACAGCGTGCAGTCTTTTGTAATAGTTGTCTATGTGGCCCCGAATTCTTGCAGGTGGTACAGCTGCCCATTCCTCTAGGAAAAATGCCTCCAGGTCATGCAAAGTCTTTGGTCATCTTGCATGAACCGCACGTTTGAGATCTCCCCAGAGAGGCTCGATGATATTAAGGTCAAGAGACTGTGATGGCCAATCCAGGACGTTCACCTTTTTGCCGGACTGCATAAGCGGAGCCGGCCAAGAAGAGCAAATGACTCTTACTGAGTGAGTGAGTGAGTGAGTACTGACTGACTGAGTACCCCTTGTTAAATAGCGTAGTGGTTAGAGAAGCGGACCTGCAAACTGTAGGTTTCGCGTTCGTATCTCCTCACAGTCATACAAACTATAGGTCCCGCGTTCGTATCTCCTCACAGTCATACAAAGTATGCATTATGAATTATTCCGTATAGACGAAAACTTTGCTGGCTATAACCTTCAGTATCTACATTACAGTAAGCCTGAAATAAAACAGTTTAAATTTATATTGCAACTGTTTCTGGCATGGAAAAGTTCATCTTCAGTCTAGCAATTGCTCAATTCTCATGACTATTCCTAGGATGTTAGTAGATACTAATAAGCCTATTACTGGCTAATAAGCTGTTAAAACTGCCAGTGGCAAAAGCCATACAGTTCATAGACGCTATTTGTGGTGGACGTAAACTTAATAAGAAACGTTAATCAGTTTAACACAATGCTCAATGTTGTCTAGCGACAAATGAAACATGTAGTGCTGTGGCGTAGTGGTTAAAGACAGTGCCTCTCACGTGGAAGATCTGAGTTCGAATCTAATGTAAACAACATTTTTTAATTTCATTTGTGGGCCGCAATTAATCTGTTTACAGTTATATTGCGACTATTCCTTGTGGATTTTCGAAGCACGCACCCGGGCGTGCTTTTTGGGTCAGGATAGATAGAAACTTAGCTGGCTACAACATTCAGGGTACGCCTAAACTAAAACTGTTTACGGTTATACAGTATTGCAACTATTTCTGGTAGATTCCACGATTCTCTCGTCTTTTCACTTGATGAAAAAGTTATCATCACCTTTATTGATAGTTATGTTGTATCAATGTAATTCACGAATGAAAGAAAAAAGTATGTTGTTATGCCATGAAATGAAATAGCTTTGGCGGTGTAAAGTTCAGTCTCGCTCGCAATTGCTCAATTCTTATGACTATTCCAGTAATTTAGTAGATACTGGTAAAGACTATTACTGGCTAACAATACGCTGTTAAAATGGCCAGTGGCAAACGCCATATGGTTCATAGACACTTGTGGTGTAGGTAAACTTAGTAAGCAACGTTAGTCAGTTTAACACAATGTTTAATGGTGTCTAGCCACTGGGAAAGCATGTAGTGTTCTGGCGTAGTGGTTAAAGACAGTGCCTCTCCTGTGGGAGACCCAGGTTCGAATCTGGTGAAGGTAACAGTATCTATTGATTTTATTTGCGGGCCGGTTGAACTAGACTTGCCTGGTTCCTTTTCTGGTTCTGCTGTAACCACTGGAGGGGCAACTTGGTCTTGTGCTTAGGGTCATTGTCGTGCTGGAAAGTCCAAGAGCGTCCCATGCACAGCTTTTGTGCAGGATAATGCAAATTGTCTGCCAGTATTTTATGATAACATGCCGCATTCATCTTGCCATCAGTTTTCACAAGATTCCCCGTGCCTTTTGAGCTCACACACCCCAAAAAAATCAGTGAGCCACTGCCATGCTTCACAGTGGGGATGGTATTCTGTTCACTATAGGCCTTGTTGACCCCTCTCCAAACATAGCGTTTATGGTTGTGACCATAAAGCTCTATTTTGGTTTCGTCACTCCAAATTACAGTGTGCCAGAAACTGTGAGGTGTGTCAAGGTGTTGTCGGGCATATTGTAACCAGGCTTTTTTGTAGCATTGGCACAGTAAAGGCTTCTTCCTGGCAACTTGACCATGTATCTCATTTTTGTTCAAGTATTGTCGTATTGTGCTCCTAGAAACAACCACACTGTCTTTTTCCAGAGCAGCCTGTATTTCTCTTGAGGTTACCTGTGGGATTTTTTTTGTATCCCGAACAATTCTTCTGGCAGTTTTGGCTGAAATCTTTCTTGATCTACCCTTGGTCTGACCTTGGCTTGGTATCAAGAGATCTCCGAATTTTCCACTTCTTCATAAGTGACTGGCATTTGCCAGGCTTTGGATATCTTTTTATAGCCTTTTCCATCTATATAAAGTTCCATTACCTTGTTACACAGGTCTTTTGACAGTTCTTTTCTGAAAATAAATGTGAAATAAATGTCGGTATCAGTTAACAGTATACAATTACCATTAAATTAATCATGAAGTGTGTAAGTTAAATATCTCAGAGTTAACCGAGGGACTCTCAGTTCTGGTGGTGTTTTGTAGTTAATGTGTTAATGTGTGCTAAGAACCCTAATACATTTACAAATGAATAATAAATCACAGTCGTGATAGCTGCAAGAAATATCTCCAACAAGCTTAATAGTTATTTTACAATCCCTCCAGGATTCTCTCTTAATTTCATATTTTGCACAAGTTTGCAATATTAACCAGTCGCTGCACAATTATATAAAAGTATTCCAGTCAAGCATTTTAGCCCACAACTATCACAAAAAATCTATCCGGAATCCTGGAGGGACTGCTGTTATTGTTATTGGTTAGTTGAGCCAAAGTATCTGCCTTGTTGGCAGAGTCTGGGAGAGCAGCAAACCCACTCATCTATGGACTACAGAAGGCTTCTTAGCTATTTTGTAAAGCCCTACTGGCTGTTTCCCTCTTTGTTTTCCTACTAACTCATATATTTTTTTAAAAGAGAATTAATTTTCAGATCTCTTTTTTAATTATAAGCCTGGTTTTAGTTCAATTGTTTATCAAAACAAAGCTTTATCAGGACACACTATTGCTACTGTCCCGTTGTGGTCTCCGTGTTGAGACAGCACTTTTTGGACAGCATGCCATTGGCACATCTGTCACTTAATCCCAACAGCAGATTTCCTGCTGCTTTGTCAGTATGTCAGTTCACGGTCATCTCCAAATCAGGTCATAGATAACAAACCTTATCTAGTTGTAGAGGAAGCACCGGGAAGAACTTGTCTGTTTCTATCAGCAACAGAAACATGCATTAATACAGTATGACACTTACTGATGGCATGGCAACATGCTGATGCATTCCAGTCAGGTCACCTTGAAGTTGACATTAAGCTGCTTAATGGAGATGTTGCAAGTGGACCTATTGAGTGGCATAAAGTAACTGCAAGGGCATAAAGTAATTTCTCAGAGTTTCCAGATGTCTATGAAATATGACCTACAATGAGTGAAATAGGAAATTCCAAAAAAGGTAATTATGTTAAAAAGCAGATGTTTTGTGTTAGAATGATGTGTACACCCCAACAAGTGAATGGTTATATATTAATGCAAGTTGACTACTGATTGGCCAGCTCAAGCTCCACTTAACCACTGATTAGCCAGCTCTTCCTCCTCTGGAGCATGACATCACACTCTAAAATGAATGCAAACATTTTTTTAATAGACAACATTAAGGTGAGTTTTTACTGTACATTAATTGCTTTAAAGCAAAATCATTAACAGTACTGTTTTTGATATAACTAGCTCATTAAACTGCCACACTGTAAAAGTATTTTAATGAGGACCTTTTTATTAAATCTCTCCAAAAATTTCCATTAGGTGCAATGTTGTGTCAGGCTATAACTCTAAGACCCAGTGTATTTATTGCTATGTGGAGAACATTTTGGTGCATATTCTAATATGAGGTGATTTGAACCAAGACATGAGGAACTGATGTGTTAGGAATGCTCTGGAAAAGGGAGATTCAGGAAACAAAATGTGAAATGTTTACATTGTTTTGTAGATAGTTATTAAGATTAAGAATGTTTTAACTACTACTTCTAAATGTTGCAGTAATTAAATATAATCAAAGCTTATTTTTCAGTGACAACTAATTTTTCCTGTTGGTATCCTGGTGAAATGCATTCCAATACATATTGAATCTTGCTGAAAAAGGCCACTGCCATCAAGGAATACCACTGCCATGAAGGGGTGTACCTGGTCTGCAACGATGTTTAGGTAGGTGGCACATGTCAAATTGACGTGCCATCACTTCCCCAGGTAAACAGCGCACATGTACACGGCCGTCCACGTGATGTAAAGGAAAATGGGACTAATCAGACCAGGTGACCTTCTTCCACTGCTCCAAAGTCCAGTTCCAATGTTCACATGCCCATTGTCGGCGCTTTCAATGGTGGTCACAGGGGTCACCATGGGCACTCTGACTGGTTTACAGCTACACAGCCCCAGTGTAGCCACACAGCAGGGTGTACATTCCTTCGGTAACCACCATTAACATTTTCTGGGAAAGACCAGACGGGAAAGCCTTCGTTGCCTTCACACATCGATGAGCCTTGGGCACCCAATGCACTGTCACCGGTTTGTGGTGTGTCCCTCCTTGGACTACTGTCGGTAGGTACTCACCACTACTGACCGGGACCACAAGCCTCGCTGTTTCAGTCATGCTCTGACCCAGTCATCTGGCCATTAAAATGTGGCCCTTGTCAAAGTCGATCAGGTCTTTACTCCTGCCCATTTCTCCTGCAATTCGGAAACCGAATTGAGTTTTGATTGCTATTTTCAGTGCCGGTGCAATTCACAAAAGCTGCCCCATAGGCCCTTTAGCGTGAGGGGACGAGTGAACAACTTTGATTATTTTCACGGTTGATTTCATCCACCATTCAATGCAAACTATAGTGTCATGTGTAATGCTGCAACTACATTTTTGTATAACACTCAAACTTCATTGATCCAACTTATAGTGAGTTCATAGCTAGTTAGAGAACCACGTAGTAAGGTCAAAAGCTAAATTGAAAAGCAAAAGCTTGTGTTTTAAATCATAACCTGTCTAAAAAATGTATCTGTTACATACATTACACAGAACAGGCACATTTCTTTTAGCTCTTTGATAACACTTTATTGGGATAGTCAATCTTTAGATGCTTCACAGACTGTCAACAGACTAGCAATAACATTTCAGTTGACTATCTACTGTACTAATACTTACCCAAACATTGAACCTCATCCTATCCCTAATCTTCAACCTTTCCGTAACCCTTATCCTAACACTTCTTGCAAACATAACCCTGAACTTGGCAATCATTTACTCTATTTCTGATAGTTTGTTGATAGCATGAATATCTGTAGAGCATACAGAAGATAGACAGACAGAAGATAATTTTGACTATCCAAATAAAGTGTAACCAGTTCTTTTTCTCTCCTCCGCTTTGCCCAATTTGAGATTATGTTCCTGTCTTGTTGTAATAACTCAATAACTCTTACAGGGTAGTCAAAGTTTCAGTGTCCTCCAATTAACAACTTTTCAAGCCACAATGCAGCTTTTGTTGCATTGTGGGACGCTGTTTCAATTCATGAACTTGGACAATGCTAATAATGCTAATTCCAGGTTGGGACAGAGGTGAATAATTGCTTGTTGTGAAAAATGACTCCATGGGCCTTCAAGAACAACCTAGGGTAAACAAAATTCGAACTATCCATTAAAGTGAGTTTTTTGGTTAATTGATTAAAATGTGGTTTCCACATTCAGGCATAGTGCTTTCTTCCTAAATATTTGGTCACATAATAATATATTGAATGCTTTCCTAGAAACAACAGGTGTGGCTTAACTACCACTTTTGCACGACTTACCCCACTCACCCCAACAATACACCATCACCAATGAACTATTTGTCATTTCATAAGGTAGGATACCAATCCAATGCCCTTCATGTGATGCTTTTACAGTGGCTACATTAGCTTATCTGACCAGGCTTTCTAAACAGCCAGCATCGATTGAGTTTCCAGTTACTCATTTGTCTTGATTCTTGACCTTGAGTATCCTTGTTACATATAAAGCTGAAGTTGAAAAAATATTCAGGCCAGCAGGATTGCTTTACACGCGTACAAGCGCAACTAAATCAGGCTGGATGGGTGTTATGACCTATTTGACACTGAAATACAATTCTAAAAAAAGGTACTCCCTCTGTCATGTTATGAGAATTCTTGAACATAATCAAAACTAGACATAGCAAGGCTATTCTGAGATAAGATAACAATGTGATTTAAATTTTTTTGTCTTTCATTTGTGGTGGACGTGGGTGCTTTTTTTTCAGGAATTGCCCACTACAATAAATTGGTGATTAAAGGCTTCAGCAATAGTATTAAATACTATATTTTGATTATGGATGAAGACTAGCTGCAGTATAAGTTCTAGCTAGACATCATAAGTAAACATCATAAGTATGTGTTGAAACAATGCAACTGAAATCATACTATTTACTTTTTTGAAGTTGTTAAAGCACCTTGAAGCTAAAAAAAACACATTCAAACATACTTGACATGACCATCTTCAGTCCTCAGGGCCTAAAACAACAGTGGGACAAACAATTGTCCTATCATTTGAAATGGCCTCCATTACAGATGGCTGCAGGCACCCACTCCCAGGCCACTACAAAACACATTCTCATTATCCATCAAAGGTAAATAAGTGTCTCACAGTCTAGATCTATTAATATTTGCTTCTCTGCAAGATCTGGAGTGCTAGAGCTGTGGATGTAGTTAATTTTAAGGCCAATTCTCGTGGCCTTAATGTGGACCAAATAGGATTAAAACAGTTAAAAATACACAAGGAGATTTGTACAGGCAATGCAAGACAATCCCAAAGGGACAGCAGGTGCACTCCTTGGTGCTGAAATAAAAATGCACTTTGCAATGTCCATAGTAGGGCAGTGTTTCTTTAAGCGCAGCTTTGTTTTCTGTGCATTCTAGACATAAAGACAATTTATGTGGAGGGACAATACGGACACTCCACGTCAACATATCAATGACCTACAGTATGTCGAGCAGCTAAAAGCCAGGTGAACCAAATCCCACAGACCATCTTTAGGATGAAGATCTATCTGATGAAGCCAGATCCCGCTACTGGTTAGACCAGCTGTTTTCAGGAACATTACATTTGGATTTGATTGTAATGTTGGCAGATTTTCTAGGATACACTACTGCATGTAACCCATCCACAAATGCAAAGAAGATACTATCTATAAACAATATCCAGAAAAGTGGAAAACTGTCCTGTGGTCTGACAAATCAAAATTTTTAAATATTTTTGGAAATTATGGACTGTGTCCTCCGGGCTTAAGAAGAGAGGCACCATCTGACTTTTTATCAGTGCACAGTGCAAATGGTATGGGGGTGTATTAGTGCACATGGCATGGGTGACTTGCACATCTGTAAAGCCACCATTAATGCTGAACCAAATATACAGGTTTTGGAGCAGCATATGCAACTATCCAGCTTTTCAGGGAAGGCCTTGCTTATTTCAGCAAAATAATGTCAAACCACATTCTGCACATATTTCAACAGCATGGCTCCTTAGTAAAACAGTCAGGGTGCTAAACTGGCCTACCTGCAGTCCACACCTGTCACCTATAGTAACAGATAGTCTCCTGAGCTGTTCATATGCCATGGCGTTGCTACGCTCAGCCGGCCACTTTCAAAACAGTGTCTGTCTCACTGGCTTTGCGAGTAAATCACTGTAGCTTATGAGACGGCGGGATCACAAGACCCTGAGGGGTTTTGAGCTCACTCTACTCGTGCGGTTCCTGCATCCTCTGCCTCTTTGGAGGTTTCAGAGTCAAGGACATCTGTGAAGTGGCGTTGTGATCAACACAGTCTCCTTTCATTCATTTTAACTCAATGGACGTCCTTTTGATGTCGTTGGATCACTCAGTCCTCGGCACCGTGACCGGAGAACTGTGGCTTTGCCAGGCCTTTACTGCAGCTGTCTTCAGTTGTTGTTTGTTCGTGGGTCTTTCTGCCTTAAGTTTTGCCTTCAGCAAGTGAAATACATGCTCAATGGGGTTGAGATCAGGTGATTAACTCGGCCATTGCAAAATATTCCACTTCTTTGCCTTAAAAAAATCCTGGGTTGCTTTTGCAATATGTTTTGGGTCATTGTCCATCTGTAAAGTGCTGTCCAATCAACATCGCTGAATTTGGCTGAATCTAAGCAGACAATATATCCCTATGCACTTCAGAATTCGCCTGGCTGCTTCTGTCTTCTGTCACATCATCAATAAACACTAGTGACCCAGTGCCATTGGAAGCCATGCATGCCCATGCCATCACACTGCCTGCACCGTGTTTTACAGATGATGTGGTATGCTTCGGATCATAAGCTGTTCCAAGCCTTCTCCATACTTTTTTCTTCCCATCATTGTGGGACAGGTTGATTTTAGTTTAACATTTTAGGAATGCTGTTCCAGAACTGGGCTGGCATTTTTAGAAGTCTAATCTGGCCTTTCTATTCTTGAGGCTTATGAATGGTTTGCACGTTGTGGTGAACCCTCTGTATTTGCTCTCTTGAGCTCTTCTCTTTATGGTAGACTTGGATAATGATATGCCTACCTCCTGGAGAGTGTTCTTCAATTGGCTGGATGTTGTGAAAGCATTTTTTCTTTACCATGGAAAGGATCCTACAATCATCCACCACTGTTGTTTTCCGTGGACATCCAGGCCTTTTTGTGTTGCAGAGCACACCAGTGCGTTCTTTCTTTCTTAGAATGTATCACACTGTTGATTTGGCCACACCTAATGGTCCTGCTATCTCTCATGGATATTTTTTTTGCAGCCTAAGGATGGCCTGTTTCACTTGCATTGAGAGCTCCTTTGACTGCATGTTGTGGGTTCGCAGCAACATCTTCCAATTGCGAATGCCACACATGGAATCAACTCCAGAGCTTTTACCTGCTTAGTTGATGAAGAAATAACGAAGGAATAGCCCACACCTGTCCATGAAACAGCTTTTGAGTCAATTGTCCAATTACTTTTAGTCCCTTGAAAAAGAGGGGGCTACATATTAAAAAGCTGTAATTCCTAAACCCTTCCTCCAATGTGGATGTGAATACCCTCAAATTAAAGCTGAGAGACCGCACTTAAAGCCCATATTTATTATTTAACTGTAACTTGAATATATTTTGGTAAACACCCAAAATAACAAAACTTGTGTCAGTGCCCAATTATTTCCGGACCTAACTGTATTCCTTCATTCAATAAAAGGTAGGTGATAAACAGAAATGTTGACTCTATTCATAGTTTTTAGTTACGAGATTGTTCTGACAGCCTGGCGAGCAAAACATTGTTAAAACATGGCGGCTAATTCTGGGAATTCTATGGAGCTAGTGCACAAGCCCGTCAAATGTTCTACTTTTACAGCCCATGAGTGTTTAGTTCACCTCACAAAACATAAAGAACAAAGGTATTCAAACAAACTGCAAGTCATTGGCACTTGTGACCCATATACAGCACCTGCTGCGTTGTTTACATCGTTAAAAACAGCGACATCCTTGCCGGAGCTAAACTTTGGAGATGTGTACATATCCCTTGTGGAGAATCCATCCCCTTACGCACACTGTTACCAAAATGAAAGCGTACAGACAGCTATCTGTACATTCGATCAGGGTGGGTCAATCATGCTAATGCTAATTGTTTGGGAGGAGAAGGAGAATAAAGTCTTCATTGTCAAAGTGAAGTTAAGTGTTAATTTACCTAAATTACCATGGGTTCTATGGGTGGTGCATGTAGTATAGTGTAGCCAGTATTACAGGGAATCTTGTGACAAATGTACCGTTAATAATATACACGCTTCCCCAATGTCAGGTAAACCATTCCTAAAGTTTAAATGACCCACCATTGACAGCCTGGGATGCTGTGGAGAAGGTTGGATTGGTGCAATTTCTCCTGTATTAACTTTGTTATTAATTTACCTAACACTATTTTTTACAAGAGAGGTTTAGCTAGCCTCACTAACAATAGCCAGGACATTGGAGTCGGTTGCATCGGTGCAGACAAAAACAGACCACGTCATTCATTACTTTGATTACATGTAGATATGATTGCAAATACAATTTACAGCTCTGGAAAAACTTAAGAGACCACTCCTAATTTTTCTTACATCAGCATCTCTACATGTATGGCAGCCATTTCATTCCATTATCTGTTAAATTCCAACACAGGCACACCACATTTTACTTAATGAGGTATTGATTAGGTGATTACCTGAACCAAATCTACTTTAACGAGGAAAAGTATAAAAACCACTGCTGTGGTCATCACTATCCTCTTGCAATAGGACCAGCTGGATGGCAAAAACAGTGCAAGTAGTACCTCAAAGGTAATCTGAATAACAAAAATAACTATTCAGCCTGACAAAAGAGTTGAAAAGAAAAGCTTTGAGTGAGGAAAAGAAGGGTACAATTCTGGCTTTACTGGCAGAGGGATACAATGAGCGTCAGGTTGCTTCCATCCTGAAAATTGAGAACAAGGTCAAGCAACAGACATTGGGGACAACAAAGCTAAAGACTGGCAGAGGGCGAAAACGACTGTCCAACTGACCGAGATGACCGTCAACTCATTCAAATGTCACTCAACAACCGTAGGATGACATAAAGTGACCTACAAAAATAATGGCAAACAGCAGTTCCCCAACTCTGAGAATTGTTTTTTTCCAGCAGGACAATGCTCCATGCTACACAGCCAGGTCAATCAAGGTGTGGATGGAGGACCACCAGATCAAGACCCTGTCATGGCTATCCCAATCTCCAAACCTGAACCCCATTGAAAACCTCTGGAATTTGATCAAGAGGAAGATAGATGGTCAAAAGCCATCACACAAAGCCGAGCTACTTGAATATTTGTGCCAGGAGTGACATAAATCCACCCAACAGCAATGTGGCAGACTAGTGGAGAGCATGCCAAGATGCATGAAAGCTGTGATTAAAAATCAGGGCTATTCCTCCAAATATTGATTTCTGAACTCTTCCTAAGTTAAAACATTAGTATTTTGTTGTTGAAAAATGAATATGAATTTGTTTTCTTTGCATTATTTGAGGTCTGAAAACAATGCATCTTTTTTTGGTTATTTTGACCAGCTGTTATTTTCTACAAATAAATACTCTAAATGACAATATTTTTATTTGGAATTTGGGAGTAATGTTGTCAGTAGTTTAGAATAAAACAAAACTGTTCATTTTACTCAAACACATACCTATGAATATGAATAGAAAAACCAGAGAAAATGATAATTTTGCAGTAAAGCCAGAATTGAACTCTTCTTTTCTTCACTCAAAGTTTTTCTTTTCAACTCTTTTGTCATGCTGAATAGTTTTATTTTAATTCAAATTACCTTTGAGGTACTACTTGTACTGTTTTTGCCACCCAGCTGGTCCTATTGCAAGAGGATAGTGATGACCACAGCAGTGGTTCTTATACTTTTCCTCATCAAATTAGATTTGGTTCAGGGAATCACCAAATCAGTACCTCATTAAGTAAAATGAGGTGTGCCTGTGTTGGAATTTAACAGACAATGGAATGGAATGGCTGCCATACATGTAGAGATGCTGATTTAATAAAAATTAGGAGTGGCCTCTTGTTTTTTTTTCCAGAGCTGTATGTGAATCTGCTCGTAAACAACTACCCGATTGATTTTTTAGTGGACACAGAAGCTGAAGTTACTGTGATGCCCACATCATATGTAAAACACATACATCCTGTGTACAATGGCAAGAAGATGAGAGCTATGGGTGTGGGAGGGGGGAAAACAGACATGCAACAAACTGAACCATTATCATTTTCTATTGGTCCAATGACAATTGATGCTGAGATTTGGGTTGGTCTGTTTGATCAGCCTATCTTGGGTCTTGATGTTATCATGAAACTCCACATTGGACATCAATGAAGGAAAGGTGACATGGCGAATCAGAAAGGTGGAAACCACAAACTTGAAAGACCACCCTATATGGACCACCAAAAAGAAGTGTGGTAAATTGGATATGGACCCTGTATGCCTGATAGGTGAAGATCCACCTTGCATAAAACAATACCTTATCAGTCATGGCTGATAACTAAGGTAGTTATTGGAGATTTACATAACATGGGTGTGGTGGAAAAGACACATTCTGCGTTGAACACATCTACTATTTTCGCCTCACTGTCACCTGAACACTGTTTTTTTGTAATTGACATGGCTAATGGCTTTTGGTCAGGACCATTACATCCTGATGTCAGACAGTGGCTTGCCTTTACTGTAGACGGTCATCAATGGACACGCCTACCGCAGGGTCTACACAATAGCCCCTCCATATACCATCAGGTGTTGCAGAAGCACCTACAAGACTTGCCTCCAATGTCCTCAGTTGTCATACAATATGTGGACAACATCCTATTGGCATCTGAAGATGAGATGACTCATGCACGGACCTCCGAACATTGCTAGACCATCTACATGCAAAAGGTCACAAGGCCAGCCCTGACAAAGCACAAATCATGCAGTCACAGGTCACCTATCTAGGTCAGCTAGTCTCACAGGGGAAACGGGAAATGACTCAAAGTCGCACTGCAGCCATCCAAGCTGCAAAGGAACCCACTATCATTAAAGAAGTACGTTCTTTCATGGGCCTGTGTAACTACAACAGATGCTGGATGGATTCGTTTGCTGAAATAGCACAACCCCTCAACGATCTCCTAAAAGGCGACCCTTACTCTAAAGATCCTGTTCGGCTTACAGAACAACAAAAAGATGCCTTTGTCAAACTCAAGATGGCACTGTCGTCAGTGCCTGCTCTGGGCATTCCTGACTCAGGACAACCATACACCCTTTTTGTGGGTGAAAAAGATGGCTACATGACATCAGTTCTGACAGAAGACCATGGAGATCGCCAAAAGCCTGTGGGTTACTACTCTAAGAAATTGGATGATGTGGCCATAGGCTGGGGTCATTGTCTGAGAGCTGTGCAGGCAACCTACACTGCTGTATCCCTGGTATCACCCCTTGTTCTTGACCAACAGCTTATCATCAAATGCCCACATACTGTGCACACTCTCTTGACTATGAACCGAGCTGCACAAGTTACAGCTGCACGCTGGAACAAATGGTCCACAGTCTTAGAGGCACCTAATATCAGCATACAGCGTGGTACACCCACTAATCCTGCTCCCTTGATGCTTCCGCCTGATTCCATATTGCTTGAACACGACTGTTGTGAGTTGGTTTTGGACCAGCTCTGTGATGAATTCACAAAAGCCCATCCCCTTGTGAATCCTTAACTTTGTTTTATATACTGACGGTTCCAGCATTGTGGAGGGGGAAGAGAGGAAAGCGGGATGGGCAGTTACTACATCAAGTGATGTAGTGGCATCTGGTGTTTTACCAGCAGGAACATCAGCACAAGTGGCAGAGCTAGTGGCTCTGACAGAAGCATGTAAACAGGCTGAAGGGAAAACAGCAAGCATCTACACTGACTCAAGGTATGCATTTGGTGTCACATATGACTTTGGAAAAATCTGGAAGAACAGAGGATTCATGATGTCACTGGGGGCTCCCGTGAAGAATGGATGAGAAGTAATGGCTCTACTGGAAGCTCTCCATTTACCTGTTCAAGCTGTAATCATGAAAACAAAAGCACATGGCAAGATTCTCACAGAAGAGAACAAAGGCAATGATCTGGCTGATAGAGCTGCGAAGGCAACTGCCAAGCGGACACCACTATAACCCAGACTCATGAGAAGATATACATTGGACACGCTGCAACACATCAAAGACATGCAGAACAATGCACCAAAAGATGAAGTATGGGAATGGATGTCTGCAGGCTGCAAACTCAACAAAGAAGGTGAGTGGAAATACAACCTTAGGTGGGTAGCACCAAACGCACGTCTCCCATACCTGATAACTCAGATCCACTCTTTGGGACATGTTGGCATCGACAAAATAATCTACCGTTTCGTGGGAAAATGGTGGAACCCTGGTGTGCGGAAGGAAGCTGAAACTATCGTAGCAAACTACAACATCTGTATGGGAAACAATACAAAGCGAAAAGTGAAAGTGCAGACAAATCGGGCACCTGCCCCACCAGGACCATTCAGACACTTACAGCTTGATTACATAACTTTTCCTAAGAGTAAAGGATTTGAAGACGTGTGGGTAATTGTTGACCGTTTCTCACGATGGGTGGAGGCCTATCCTACCAAGAAAGGGACAGCACAGCACACCGCAAAAGTTTTCATTTGTGAAATAATTCCCAGATGGGGATTACCGGAAATATTGGACTCTGATCAAGGAACTCACTTTACTGGGAAAGTGTGTCAGGAGGTAGCTCGCCTCCTGAGCATAGACTGGCGACTACATTACCCTTATCATCCATAATCAAGTGGTCATGTGGAACGCCAAAACCAGGTTGTGAAAAGCAGATTAGCAAAAATGCATCAAGAAGGGATAGCGTGGCCTGATGCACTGCCTACCGTCTTATGTAGTATAAGAGCTACACACAACAAGACTACAGGGTTAAGTCCATTTGAGGTTGTCACAGGCAGGCCTATGTCACTACCAGGCACGCTTAACCTGAGAAAAGCAGATATACACATCATGAGTGATACTATGATTAATTACTGTATGCAACTGTCAGAAACAGTAGCAGAGGCAGACAGACAGGTCAAGGAAGCGTGGGGAACAACCCCCGAAGGGGGACATGATGTAGATGTAGTGCCAGAACAATGGGTAATGATAAAGAAACACCTTATAGAGACATTAGGAGCAAAGTGGGAAAGACCTTACAAAGTTTTACTTGTCACTAGAACAGCAGTGAAGGTACAAGGAAAATCAAGGTGGATACATGTTACTCATTGCAAGGTAGTACAACATGACGAAGAGCAGAGCCTTGAGACTACAGACCGGGGGCCCATCTCGGGTGAAGATGCAAAAAAAAGGATCAGAACCTGATACATTTTTATGCAACCACTGCAATCGTCATTTAATAAAATCTTAGAAACACCCTTACTCTCACTTTCTCTCTTTTTTCTTTTTGCAGGTTAAGCAGATTATCTACCTTACCCCACGACAACACGAACTGTATCCTGGTCTTTTTGACTCTCCAAAGATAAAGTGACATAAGGGATCAGCGTCAAGACCAACCTAATTGACCAATAGACAGGAAGAAGAATTCTTCACTATTGTTATGTTCCAATTAGAACCATTGTGATTGTTATTTGTGTTGGACTAAATACCAATTAGGAAATAGTAGCCACTAGGACAGTAGATTCTTACGCTATTGAGATATATAGATCACTATGTTCATGGTAACTGTTTCTGTGTGTTTCCTGGTGGTACAGTGTGGTGTAGTCCCAAACATCGATGCACATAGACACATGGATGGTCATCATGGTATTAATACGTATTTGGCCCTCTCCCTACAATTTGCCAGGACGATTAACCAGAGTAGTTGTTGGATTTATACCCACACCCCATTCACTGGTAACGGAGGTATTGACTTAGGAGTCATTCCATTCAATCAGTCGGAGATGTTAGGAATTAGAGAGACCTCAGTTGGTTCAAATTTTCTATATACAATAATTTGGGTGTTAATGACAGCTACTTGCACTCTCGCAGACCAAATGCTTCTGACCCCTGCTGGAGGGAACCTAATCGATCTGGATGCATTTCCGTCCAAGATCATGTAACATCTTTAAGTGTGCCTATGAAATCATGGCGTTATAGTTACAGTGGATATAAAAAGTCTACACTACCCTGTTAAAATGCCAGGTTTTTGTGATGTGAAAGAATGAGACAAAGATAAATCATGTCAGAACTTTTTCCTCTTTTAATGTGACCTATAATGTGAACAATTCAATTGAAAAAAAAATCTTCAAGGGGAAAAAATTAAAAATAAAAATCTTACAATAACTTGGTTGCATAAGTGTGCACACCCTCTTATAACTGGGGATGTGGCTGTGTTCAGAATTAACCAATCACATTCAAACTCATGTTAAATAGAAGTCATTACACACCTGCCATCATTTAAAGTGACTCTGATTAATCACAAATAAAGTTCAGCTGTTCTAGTAGGATTTTCCTGACATTTTCTTAGTTGCA
>JACXGI010004695.1:0-51824 GCA_016801175.1 Esox masquinongy | reverse complement strand
AAATCCCTTTTTAGGGTTATTACTCAACAGAAATGTTGCAACACATATTTGCCTTAAAACTTAACTTTCAACTCAACAGAGTAAGTTTATTACATAAGGTATAGTGTATAACAGTTATATAGGTATAATAGTTATTAGGGCAGCCATAAGTCTATGAAATCACTTCTGAAGATTTTCACTCAAAGCAAATGTTGGTATATTTGCCGTTGTCTAACTTCATACAGTACATTTTTTGTACTACGTGCTTTTAACGACAGCTATTCCAGCAGCCCAGACCCAAGAAATCAACTTTTAGGGCTACTCACTCAATATGAACAGGAGAGCCTCGTATGGACGTTGACAAGTGAGGTGAAGTCAGGAGTCATTTCTGTTGAAGCACTGTGCGTTACTGTTGAAGCAGTGTGCGGTTCTGTTGAAGCAGTGTGCGGTACTGCTGCAAGATATTCATCAGTGAGGCTCCATCTGCGCTTGGACTTGTTGAATTGTAGCATCGGGTGTCAGTTTTTGTGTTTCTCCGCATGCTCGCTCTGGAAGTGCCTCTGCAAATTGTACTCTTTAAAAACTGCGACGTTAGCTTAACATATTAAGTAAGTTGCTTTACCTGTGACATCTACAAATAAATATTTTCCTGTCAATTCTTTTTTAAATACCCTGCTTTCGTTATCAACTTTTCTAAGGCTCATTTCCAGAGATCGCTAGCCATCAATTGCGTATAGTACATACAAATGATAATTTCCGCGCGTGGATTGTGGTGCTGGTCCCTACGTATCATAGCAACGCAAATACCTTGTTTCAACTTAAAGGTATTTTAAACAGAAAGTATGATACTGCTCTACTTATTACTGGGAGTGCCATGGGACTTTTAATTTGAAAATAAATAAATATGCAGCAGTAAATAAACGAACGTAATCTGCGGACCTCGTCAGGTATTTTTTATTTTGTATTATTTTAAAAGTTTTGGATGTATCGCGGGCCAGATAGAATTACTCAACGGGCCGGATCCGGCCCGGGGGCCTTATCTTGCCCAGGTCTGCACTAGAGCTATGCATTGGCGTTGAAATCAACTCGATAGCCCCACTACAACCCCCGGGAGAGACTGGCAAAGACGCGCCATTCACAGCCTATTAATTTCGGACCTCGTTTTTTTCTAGTACCTCCTCTCTGTTTTTCGATAACTTATTGATGTCACCTATAGAAAAATATTATATGCCAGTAATCTATGAGACTAGAGCTACGCATTGGCATTGAAATCATTTCGGACCTTGTCTTTTTTATGTATTCATTTTTAGTCGTTTTTTTTAGTATGATGAGACCTTCAATACAAACACATTCATGTATTTTTCAAATTCATTAACCATTTAAAACAGACAAATTCTGTAATTCATTATTTTTTAGACTTCTATATAGTTTGATAACGACTCAGTAGATGAACTGATGCTCTGGCTAGATGGTGATGCTGCGGAGAAGAATGGCCATGCTAATAGGAACGTTTTGTATGCTAATGACGCCAAACGGCGTTCGGCTCTGGCGGTTATAGGGGGTAAAAAAGGCCTGGCGGTTCTAGTGTTAATTGCCCCATGTATAGAATATGCTATCCAAATAAACAGATGTGCCCCATACACTTGTTTGCTAATGTTAGGTAGCTACTTACTATTTTGAGAGCTGGCCATTGGGTCCCTCTGGCCTAGAATGTCTTTTCCAGTTAATTTTTGGAATGTAAAAAAAGTCTCCAGCATCCCAAGAGTTATGAGGGGGCGATATCCGGATGATCAACCACACATCTTGGAACGAGTTCAGCTTCAGGGACTGGGTCATTCATGTTCTCTGACATTGGAATCAATGGTTCCCATTCGTTGCAACAAAAGCATTCCGTATCGGTTGGCATTAGATTGCACGATCCACAGCTACACTACCATCCTCCGAGATGGTTCACCATCTCCCCCATCGTCAGCTGCTGTCCTAGCCTCTATTTCGGTCAATTCATCCTCTGTGTATTCTCATTCGGACAAGTAAGTTTCTATCCTCCGGAAAAAGTCTTCTTCCTGGTCGTACTCAGAGTCAGACATGATACGTATGTATTTTCCTTTGTCTCCCAAGCAAATAAACTTTGACTGTCCTTTGGTGAACATCAATGACGAAATAGGTAACTTGCTTTCTAGCAAGCGAATACTAACTTTTGTTTACGGTGACGTATACACCTCCTCTTCCCGAAAGAATGCACAGATTGATGCAGTTGTGAACAAAACTGACCGGCTAACACAGAAAGAACCTGTTTATTTGAAATGACAATTATATCGCGAAACTTACAACTTTTTTCGAGGAATACAACATTGTCATATTCTTTGAGTTAAACAACACCACTAGTCTTAGTTTGGAGTGTTTTGGAGTAGTTTTCCACTTGCAATGCAGCTTTGCTGTAGTGGGATGCACAGTTTCCATTCATGAATTTGGACAATTACAAGAATGCAAATTACAGCCTGGGACAGAGGTGAATAATGGATGGTTGGAAAAAATTACTCTATGTACATTCCGGAATAACTTATGGTAAGTGAATTTTCAGAAAAATATGATTTTTGGACGAACTACCCTTTAAGTGTTCCCTTCATTTTTTTTAGCAAGGTACTTGCTCTATACTGTACATTCAACCACACCATCTACTTTAGTCCTTTGATGCATTATAATATTTCCGTTAATATCTTTGGCAAAAATGTGCTGTGCTTGTGCTGCTCATCATGACATTGAGGCGATCATACAAATGTATTCCTGTGCTGTCTTGTGATACCAATGTAGCTGCATTGCATAACAACCTATCCATTGTTTATACACTATATTGCATGTACTGTATATTGGTTATAAAAATTAGCAATATATTGGTCCAGGTATAGAATCTGATCTTAACACCCGACCTGCTTGGGAAGTGCTAGAGTGCGATGTGAAAATTAAACTGCATAAGAACCTGTTAGCAGTGACGCGACTGCACTGTGATGCAATGCTTTAAACAGCTATGCCACTCTCTAGCTCTTTCACTCTCCTTCTGAAAGAGGTGCAAATGTCAAGTATCGTAGTAGCACTTTTAAATTCCAAAACCAAATAAACTGGAAAATTTGATTAATGATAGATTTTAGTGATTGAACAAAATAAAATATATTTAGATGCACCAAAAATCACTTTATTCACTCTGAACCACCTCTACCACAAGCTTTCATAAACGATGATCCTTAGCAGTAGCAGCTCAAACCTACTTAAATATATTAAAAAAATTTGCCTATCACCCTTTGTAATTCATGAGAAGTATGACTGGAGTTGGCTTGTGGGGGAACTTTGAAAATAAAGGGCATGTGAAAGAAAGAAGAAAGAGGTAAGGACCTCAGTCTCACAGTGCTGCTGCATTATTGGCCATACTAGAGAGAAGGATGGGTACAGATTGAGAGTAAGACAGGAGAGAGAACAGGATGTGTTCAGAAAGAGAAGCACGTTTGTTACTTGCTGTGGCTGTCTGTATAGCTGCTCCTATATATCCTGGTGGGGGCCATGTGGTTCGTCAGCTTGAGTGCATGCAGAGCTGCCTGTCCCGTTGCGATGTTTAATGAAGTATTTAATGAATGTGGGGCCTGTGCCATGGACAAGTTGATCACTTGGCTCTGGTCAAGGACAGAGTCAGTCCTCAAGTTTTAAATTGGGAATTAAGAAGGAAATGCCAAGAAATGCCAAGTGCCTGTGTCTGGTTAATGTAATGTAAAAGTCATCTTAGAGGACATTGTGGAAATATGACAAGCACTGTAGGCTAGGATGCATGCGTTACGTGGGCTGTATACTGTGTTTGTCTTTGATACAGCTGGATGCAGTTAATTTGTTTTATTGTACTCCTAGGGGAACGCTAATTAAGTTTGACAGGATACAGTATTTCAGAGGTATTCTAATGCTTTGCACTTTATCAAAGTAGATAACTATAACAACTAAAGTATAGTCTGGGCCTGTACTATTTGAAATAATACAAAAAATGTATTTCAGTCAACAAGAACTGCTTGATTTTTATTTAAGGGGTAAGTGTAACCAAAGCTTTTGAAACACATCTACTAGTTTGACAAGGCAAAATGTCTTTGAAATAAATAAAAAAATATTCAACCTAATGCTCTCATAAAATGTCAAAATTGCCTTCATGCTTCAAGTGCAACAAATGTTGGATCTCTAGATTATCCATTTTTTCATAATGCCTCCCTAAAGTCCCCAAAAAGGCTCTGCAGTCTGACCAGTATAGTTATGTACTGTACATTGCATATGTCAAGGGCCGGATCTTACTTGATGTGATTTCCAGATGATGTGCCAAAGGTTATATAAATCTATGGTTTTAATGATATCATTGCCAACGTACAGGGATACAAGTTATATTTAGTTTGCATTGCAATTTGTACAGATTTCGTACACTGTGATAAATCGCACATCATTTTGTGGGGTGCGGGGCTATAGGGGGTATAAATCAAATAAAGCTGACATTTACAGTATATGTTCCCCCATGTACTATGTTTGTGACTAAAGGTACACAGTGGAGAATGTAAGTGTACACCCTCACTTACAGTGCCAGCAACACATTTTTTTTTTATAGGTAATCAATTTCATAATGTTAGAACAGTGTGTTGCTACATTGCCACTGCAAAGAAACAGAGCAATGAAGATGACTCTGATCTTACGGAGCAAAAATGGAATTATGTAAAACCGATTTTGATACTTGTCTGTTTTCGCTGCTAAACATACAGAAATTATCCTTTTCAGTTTGAGAAAAGTGACTGCTAGGGCTACATGCAATTCAAATCAGATGGTAGCAAAGCTAGCATAAAGAAATCGGTAGGTGTAGTAAAAGTAGTTTTTAGCTGTAATTCAGTAGATTGTTGACAATCACAATAATTATATTGGGGTTGAAATCCATACTCATACTTTTACAAAAAAAGTGTAAAATACACATATTTATATTGGAAGAGACACAGGGAACGGACACCAGACAAGGGTTTAGGACAAGGGTTTATTAACAAAAAGAAAAAAGTGGGAGGAGAGGAGGTATGGGAAAAATCCATATCAAATGACAAACCCCTGTGGTGGAGAAGGTGTCATCTCTGGGCCAGCCATTGAGTGGCAGTGTGGGAGGAATGGGTGCTGGTGGTTGTAATTTTGGCAGCACCTGCACCCTTCATCTCCATCATGCAGCGTTGCCTGGTCTGTCTTCCATTCTGGCCTTGCTGTATTCAGCCTCAAGCTCTTAAATGCCTCCCGTGACAAGGTCCCAATGGGAGCAGGGTGTGTAGGGGTGGGGCAGACCCTGGTAGCTGGCCCCAGAATGATCCGGAACCTGCCAGCCTTCTGTGGGGGCGTTGGTACAACACTGATTCAGTAGGTTGGAACACGTTCCCACCACATTACAACCAATAACCAAATGTTGGCTAATTTTGCTGGGTGTTAATAGGGAGATTCACATGTTTTCTCCCATATGATTCAAATAACCTCTTTACCTTATCTATAGCGGCTCTAGATTGGCATCATGTCCCATGCAGGATCAGGGATCTCATTCTACAGACTAAAACAATTTCGCTTCAGCAGTCAGCTCAGGGTACTTAACATTGTCTAATTGTCTGTTCCACCACATCTCTACACAGTATTGGCTCTATGTGGACAATTAATGCACTTATTTCCATCGACTCTCATCACACCTTCTCAACTCAATTCTCAAATTTCTTTGCTCTGACTTATTAACCGCAGATTAATTTTTCCACTTTAGGATGGCAAAGACTAATAATGAAAGGTCCACGTCAGAGGACTATATTTTTTTAAGGTAGGCATGTATCGGAAGGATCAAAATGGTTTTCACTACATTATATGCTATTACCTCTATGCAGTTAGTTGGGCCAACAGATTGGTGGTGTGATATTTATTTTGTATTATCAGGAAACCCTTTTCTGATACTAAGATGAAGGTTAACTTCATAATACAACAGAATTATAATTCTGAAACAATTAATTTGGTAATGACATTTGTACAGGCCAAAATTGTGGGTTCAGTGGGTTTGTGTTGGAGTACTTTGAGACAGAAAGTGTTATGATGCACTCTTTCTTTCACTTGAGAAATGAAATGTTTCACTTGAGAACTTCACACAGTTTCACATAGAACTGGGGGACTCATTTGTAAACAGATTTGTTTTCTTGAAGTCATCATACACCGATCAGCCATAACATCATGACTACCTGCTTAATATTGTGTAGGTCCCCCTTTTGCCGCCAAAATAGCCCTGACTCGTTGAGGCATGGACTCCACTAGACCTCTGAAGTGTGCTGTGGTATCTGGCACCAAGAATTTGGAAGCAAAGTCAACACCTTGAACTCGTTGTGTTCCTCAAACCATTCCTGAACCATTTTTGCTTTGTGGCAGGGTGCATTATCCTGCTGAAAGAGGCCCATGCCTTCAGGGAATACTGTTGCCATGAAAGGGTGCACATGGTCTGCAACAATGCTTAGGTAGGTGGTACATGTCAAAGTAACATCCACACGAATGGCAGGACCCAAGGTTTCCCAGCAGAACATTGCCCAAAGCATTACACTGACTCTGCCGGCTTGCCTCCTTCTTATAGTGCATCCTGGTGCCATGTGTTCACCAAGTAAGCGACGCACACTACATATATTTCCTTAGTTTTACTATTTTCCACATTGTAGAACAATATTGAAGACATCCAAACTATGAAATAATGCATATGGAATCATGTAGTAACCAAAAAAGTTGTTAAATAATTTAAAATAAATGTAGATTTTAGACTCTTCAAATTAGCCACCCTTCACCTTGACGGCAGCTTTGCACACTCTTGGCATTCTCTCAACCAGTTTCATGTTACATAAAATCAGTCCTAGCCTTATCGGGCAGTTACCTTGGAGAGGCTAGTATTAAAATAATGTGATGATTTCTTTAAATTCCTTAAAAAGTTCTTAAATTCTTAATTTTTTAAGTTACTAACAGCTGTATTGAGTACTAAATAATGTTTATTTAGTGTCTCATCAGAGTAACCAGAGAGAAAAGCATTACAATAGACTAATCCTGCAAAATTATGGATTAGCTTTCCTGCAGAGTTTTTTTGACCAAAAGGCAAGTTCATATTTGTGTTGTGACCATATCGAAGGTACTAGGTATGGTCACAGTATTAAATGTATTACAGTATTAAACTGTTAAAGCAGGTCCCTGCAACATTACTTGTAAAGGTTAAATCTGATTTAATTCACAAAAACAGGTATCTGTGTTTGTGATGAATGGATTTGCAATTTCAGTCTACTTCAGTTTACATAAAGCTAATGTTTGTAAATTATTAATATTCATCTTATTTTTTTTCAGGATCTACTTAGTGCAGTGTGCAGTGCTACTGTATGTTGTTATCTCAGCATGCTGTGCTTTAGCCTACTTAGCCAGTAAAGTTCTCAGTTTCTTTGAGAAAAGCACTGTCCCTTCTACAGTATGTGCCACAGATGTGCTCGTACATCTGAGCTATGCTAATAAGATCACTCAAAACAAAAGAAACTGCTCTTACATCCAACATTTTCTTATTGAAGCCCAGTGTCAACCACATTCTGCATTATAATAATGGATTCCATTTCCATAGCGCTTTTGATTACAATCCCTAGGCACATCAAAAGCAAAACACACATTATGAGTAGCCTAACTATAGTTTGTAAGGTCAACAATAGAGGCCAAGTCTTTGAGTCCTTGAGTGTATGTACCTTCCCAGATTGACAGTTCATGATTTCATTAAATGTGTTTATGGAGATAGTTGAAGGTGGAGTCTAATGACAATCTCGTCATCAAGGGTTACTCTGGAAACCAGCCTGACACAGAGTTTAAAGTAGCAACATTTACATTGCTTCTCATTAAAGCATTTCACTATTGCATCTCCTATTCTTCTCAAGTTTCAGGTCACTTCAATAAATACATGCATAGGCCTGCAGTACAATAAAGTTGACTCTAAACTCAGAGGCCATCCAGTAGTGATCGGTTTCTAGGTAGGGCTACATACTATCCTTTTCAGTTCCTATGTGTTATCATATCTACCTGATGCTGCATTCAATTAATTCTCTGAGGGATAGTAAGGTAGCAGCGGTGCTCCCTTCGTTTTGCACAAATATGTGCTTAAAGTCAGACACAAGAGACTGGGTTGGCACTGAAAAAGAATACATTAGTTTTTCAATGGTAAACACAACCCAAAACACTAGGAATTAGCCCAGGCCAGGAATGAGGAATTTCCTCATTGAAATGGGATGCTTCGAGACGGCGCACTGCAGTATTCTACACAGTGGACCAGTAACAGAGGGTCTATGAGGCCTCCTACCGAGGGGACAAGATTGAAAGCACAGCTCAGCAAGACAAAGGTTTACTGGGAAAAGTCATAGGGCCAGAGTTTTTTCTGTTGTTCATGGCTGCCATCTCGTCAAGCCCAAACTTGAAGGTATCACTGTCTGTAATCTAACTGAATGAGACTGCTAAATAAAACTGCGGGGCCTAAAACCTTGTTAACAACATCTATTTTCATTTTGTCACAGAAAAAATAACTGAGAATTTAGGGAAGTCCATAAATTATCATTAATGTTAGCATTGTTGGGCGAATGTGCCTATTAGATATAGAAAGCACTGAAATAGTAGATAAGCTTTGAAAAGCTTCAGTACACACTAGGAGAAAATTTGGTCAAAATAATTTGGATATTTCTGCAGGAATTTAACTTTGTCATACATTATCGTAACATGTTCCCGAGACTTATGTCTTAGCAACGTTATGGACACAATTGTGCACTGATGTAATATCAAGCTACTTCAGAGACCTCCTGATGTTGTGACAGTAGTATGATGTGTTGTGCAAATTGATAACATCCACATGAAATTAGAAGACATGAGATAAGTAAGTTGAGATACCCTTGTTTCTGGGAAACCATTTACAAAAATGTAATCTTATGACCAAATATTTTAGAAGTGGTCTTAATTGCATCCAGTCTGTGCAGGAAAAAAACATTTGGAAAAAGGAGTAAGCGAGTCCAAAGAAATATTGGGTTGTATAAGTCCAAAAAAATATTGGGTTGTATAGGTTACATGATGTTTATATGTAAACCAAAGTAGTTTTTACTGTATTATACATCAGTTGGTGTCTCAGTAAGATATAATAGTAGGTCCTAAACAATGAAACCTCAACTGTGTAGTTTGGTCGTCCAATATAGTCCAAAAATATTCTCTGGGTTAACTGTTCCATTTGGTCAGATGCAAGTCAAGCCAATGGTTCATCAATATTACACTGATGCTGTTGACCCTGATCACTCAGTTGGGGACTGCCCAGCTGCTGGGGTTGCTGCAGACAAGGAGGGGGTCAGATGATGGGGTGAGTGTAAATGGTGTGAAATGGCTAGCTAATTAGCGGTACACTAATAGCATTTCATTCGGTGATGTCACTTGCAGTGCAACACAGAAGTATTCCCCCCCTTGCTTTACAAGAGCCGTGGCTTTTGCAGAATGCTAGGTAATGATGCTTTATGGGTAAGTGTTGTTAATGTGTTCAAGCCCAGGTCAGGGCAACTAGTGCGAAAGAAGCAATACTGTTAAATGAAGAGTTAAAGTTTGTACTGTTATCACAGTTAGCTGCCCAGGGTTCTGGAGTATACTTGATGATAAAACAAAAAATGACAGTGCTGTAAATGGGCTTTATGAATTCAAAATACCACCGCTGTATAGATGCTGTAGACTTTTAGCCCTTTAAAATATGCAGATACTGTAGCATGGCAAGCAATAGGGCTTGGCCCTGTAGCTAACAGTCACCGGCAATGGAGGGACATCTCTTTTGTCAGCATCTATGCCCCTGAGCATCTGAAACGCAAGGCGTCTATATTGACCTTGCAGCAAAATCTGTGCGTGTGCCATGTATGCGTGTGTGGGCATGCCAGTGTGTATCTTGTATATGTGTGTGGTCATACAAATGTGTGTCCTCACACAGGGCCCATTTCCTGCTCACCACTGAGCTCCTTCTGTCCCTTCCCAGCTGGTCCGGGCCTGCCTCACAATCCCCACTCTGTCTCTGCCTGGGACAGGTACTCCCCCAACCCAGGCCTAGCCTCCCTACCCAACCCACCTCCGCTGTCCATAACAGGGCTCTTTATGGCAGTGCCAGGATGCCGAGAGAGGGCCTCCTCCCTATTCAAAGTCAGTTCCCCCAAGCCTCACTGTGGCCTGGAGCACAAGCCCAGCTCCTGGCCACATGGCTAACTAACTGTTCTCTCATGAATGAACAACTTGTCCTTTTGGGGCTGTCAGTTTTTTACGACAGACCACATAAATACTAAGTCGATACTAACTCAATTTTACAAGCATGACTGACTGACAGATTATTGTTTGCTCCTGCATACAACGTATTGTGATACAGTTGTAATTAGCTGACTAGTGTTTTTTTCTCTAACTTCAACCTACCGTGCAGTGGTCTTGATTAACAGTGTAGTACTTAAAAAATATAAAGTAGCTGTGGCAGGTACACAGCTGGAAGTTTGCCCTATATCGGTTGTAGAGTAGAATGCAGTGCCGTGGGAGAGCATAATCTGCAACACTAAAAACACGGAAACATAACTGAAGCTACATTGCCATCTTGTGGACATTAGCTAACACCGTAATATCAGGAGGTTTAGATGCAATACGTTGATACGTTGTAATTGTCCACAATATAAATCAATGTACAACCATTGTGTATCTAAATGAATACCATGGACATTTGGGGTAGATATCAAAAATGAGAAACAGGTTTTGCATTGTGATCGTTAGCACAGTCATAAACTGTGTTTCGTTAAGATGAGAACCATTGACAAAAAGGTTGTAGGAATAATGAGGAACCAATGCTCACCCTATTTCCTTGCCTTTCCATATCCTCTAAACTCTAAAATGATGTATGCAGAATTTATAAAGTTGCATGTTATTGCAGGCCTGCACTGTGTCCTAACTGCAAAAACAATGTTTCAAGCGTTGCAAACACTGAGACACAGTTGTGACAACTGTGTTATCTGTTGGATACATTGGCACACAGCTTTATATAGATAAGCACAAGACCTACTACCCATTGTGTGACAGTAATATATATATATATATATATATATATATATATATATATATATATATATATATATATACATATATAAAGATAACAGGCTTCAAATGCTACCTGTAACGTACAGTATTAACACAAATACTGTAAGAGTTGAATCAAAACAATTATTTGACACATGGCATTTACGCTTTAACCTTTAACATTTACTCTAGGAAAAAGACATTGTGCTGACAGTTCAGCCTGTTACACTAGGGGTCAGTATTGCATTTTTATTTGATATAAAACACACTGCGGTAAGATTCAGTTTGGGCTGGTGTATTTTTCTCTCTGCCCCAGGTTTTCAGTCATTTTGAGGTCTTATGGCAACAGCGCACCCACTCACTCCCTGCATCACATCACCTTGGCTTAACCTTTTCAGATCACAAAGTGACAACAGACACATGAATAGCAAACAATGCTCACCCAAGGGAGGGCTGGGAGTCAATGCTCACTGCAGAATGTCATGGCAGTGTATTACTCATAACTATGGAGCTAGTCTGTTGCTTACTCCCTAGAACACTATTTTTTTTTAATTATTGTTGCCTTGTCTTAGAGCACAGTGAAAAAACTACAAAGAACTCAACAATAATAATGACAATCTTTAGTTGTTTTCTTGCTTAAAACATCAAACCACATGTGAAATGTTCCAAAAACTAATTGGAAACATAATAATTTCACACGTGAAAGCGTGTTGTTTTTCTTTTATAAATTGTTGTTGAATACATAGGAATATATACCTCAAAACTATTTTATTTGCTACTTGTTTTAACTGCTACTTATTCCTTTAATTGTGTCCCAGTTAACATTTGGAACACATCAATAGTATACTTCAATTTGAGGTTTAGTGCTTTCTTCCATTGCAATACATTAAAAGCTATCTTTAACCCGGGCAAGTTCTGCTTCTTATTGCAGTGTGACATGCACAATGGTCTAATGACAAATCTCACTTTGAAAACCCTCTAGTACAATTGTTTCCATGGACACCAGTTTCCTCTTATCAGTGCAGGAGAATCAATTTACCTCGAGAAGAGGAAGCTTTGTGTGTTGTCTAGTACCTATCTATAAATTCTACCTGCATTATATATCGAATACTCATTCAAATCTCCATAGATTTCCTCTGCATGATTTGCAATCCATTTCAATTATATACTTAATATCTGCTAGTTTTCAAGACAGTGTGTTAACGTATTTAAAGATGAGCATGAATAAATGCTATGCCTAAGGCACAATTTATTTGGCCCTTGATGCTGAATTCATGACTTAAGGCAAACTTTTTTAATCACATCCCAATATTATTCAGAAGTGCAATTTGACATTCCTAGATATTTTTTTTTGGGTCATTTAACAAACATTCATATTCAATTAGGATTAGGTGCTTTTCTTAAAGGCACAATTAAGATTTTTCTGTTTGTTGGCTTGGGGATTTGAAACAGTGACCTTTCCTGTACCAAGGTTCTAACCACTAGGGTGTCTGCTATGTCAATGTGGCTTTAGGGCCTGCAGATCATTCACTGTGAAAGGCTTCTAATGAAATAGATAATTGTATTAAAATATTAGTCTCTAAAAGGCCAACTTTGAAATCATCTTCACTGTGATTCAATCTTTCATAAATAATGTCCAAAAAGGTTTAGCCTAAATGCTGTGTCGGTTGATATTGCTAGCATTTGGGCTTCAGTCTCTTATGTCCATTCTGATGCTGAAAAGGGATGTGTGGGATAATATAGCTTAACTTTAATTGAGATGTAATTACAGAGGTATACTGTCAGCTAAACATCACTCATGTGTGATAAAGGTACTGTAGGATTTGATTGACTTCAAAAGGCTTTATTCAGTTGACATACTGTACATGCACATGTTTGTTCAGATCAAGGCCACAAGAGTGAGCAGTTATGGTCCCCTTTACATATTATTCACTTTGCGATCTGTGCATTAAGCATTTTGAAACTATTTAATTAAAATGTTTTGTCATTTTGAAATGTCTTGCTGTGCCTTGTATCAACTATAAAATGCTAATGGAATTAATACTTAGCATATAGGCCAAAATGCTTCATTAAAATCAGTATTCATTTCTTTTATGTTCTATTGCTTTTCATATTAACTTTCTTTGCCCAGCTGCCAAAGACATTCAAGTCAAAATATCTACACCCATGCTAGTTTTTATATCTTTATATCTCCCCATTTTCTAATTGATATTTAGAGTCACATGAAATTGCTTAGTGCAATGAAAACAGTTTAGACAATTTCCTTGTTTGCGCTGCTGTGCTTATGTGCATATAATTCTTTTTTTAAAGGAGAGATTTGTCAATTCAGCCGTCTAGTGTCTACAAGAGGAATAGCAGAAACAACATGTTTACGACTCTAGACAGCCTTAGCAGCTAACTATATAGCAGGTAGCTGGGCAATTTGCACACATAATGACAAAAAAGCTTGCACACATAATGACAAAGACACTTTTTGCCGGACCCCGTAAGCGGAGCCGGCCAAGAAGAGCGAATGTCTCTTACTGAGCGAGCGAGCGAGCGACTGACCGAACATACCTTGTTAAATAGCGTAGTGGTTAGAGAAGTGGACCTGCGAATAGTAGGTCCGGAGTTCGTATCTCCTTGCAGGCAAAGCCAAGTACGCATTATGAATTCTTCCGTATAGATGAAAACTTTGCTGGCTAAAACCTCCAGTAACTCTATTATAGTAAGCATGAAATAAAACAGTTTACGGTTATATTGCGACTGTTTCTGGTGGATTTTCGAAGTACGCATCCGTGCATGCGTTTTGGGTCAGGATAAACAAACACATTTGCTGGCTACAACATACAGTATTTACATGATGGTAAGCCTTAATTGAAACTGTATACGGTTATACTGCGACTGATTCTGGCCCGGAAAATTTCATCTTCAGTCTCGCTAGCAATTGCTCAATTCTTATGATTATGAAGTTAGTAGATACTAGTAAGCCTATTACTGGCTAATAAGCTGTTAAAACGGCCAGTGGCAAAAGCCACACAGTTCATGGATGCTATTTGTGGTGGAGGTAAACTTAATAAGAAACGTTAGTCAGTTTAACACAATCCTCAATGGAGACTGGCAACTGCTGAAACGTGTAATGCTGTGGCGTAGTGGTTAAAGAGAGCGCCTCTCATTTTGAGGTCCTGAGTATGAATCTATTGAGAGCAACGAAATTTATTAATTATTTCTGGTAGATTCCACGATTCTCTCGACTTTTCACTAGTTGAAAAATTTAGTTATCGTCACCTTTATTGATAGTTATTGTATCAATGTCATTCAAATGAAAGAAAAAAGTACGTTGTTTTGCCATGAAAGAAAAAAATATTTTCTTATGCTGTGAAATGAAATAGCTTTGGCAGACTCGCTAGCAATTGCTCAATTCTTATGACTATTCCAGTAAGTTAGTAGATACCGGTAAAGCTTATTACTGGCTAATACGCTGTTAAAACGGCCAGTGGCAAACGGCATACATAGACGCTATTTGTGGTGGAGGTAAACTTAGTAAGAGACGTTAGTCAGTTTAACTATATCAATGTCATTCACTAATGGCCATATAACTGTTAAAACGGCCAGTGGCAAAAGAGGATTTGTTCAGGATAGACACAAGAGGCTATACTGACACCCAGCAAATATGCAGCTCTGTGGGGTAGTGGTTAACAACACAGCCTTTCACGTGGGCGACCTGGGTTTGAATCTTGAGAGGGCTACACTTTCTATTGCGGGCCGGCTGAACTAGGCTTGCCTGCTTTCTTGTTTAATGAGGTGAGGTCTCTGAATGAATAAACAAAATTATTAAAAACAAGTCAATTTAAAATCAAGGTTGGAAGAAAAGAATCATTGGGGAATGTCCAGAGCTTTCTACACCTTCAGAGGTCTAAGGATTGATATAAATATACACCACGATTTCATAGTTTGGGATTACTTTGAAATATTCTTGGTCTCCATGAAAACATACATGGAAATATAGCAAAATGAATAGAAAATAGACATTGACAAGGTTAGAAATAGAAACTGTGTCCTTCAATCTTTGGTTTCATCAAAGAATACTCCATTTGGAGCAATTAAAGACCTTTGGCATTCTTGTTGTCCATTTGTTGAGGTAATTTGAAGAGATTCCTGAAGCACCTCCCACAAGTTGGATTGGCTTGATGGGCACTTCTTAAGTACCATACGGTCAAGCTGCTCCACAACAGATCATCAGGGCTGAGATCCGGTGACTGTGCGGACCACTCCATTATAGACAGAATACCTGCTGTCTGCTTTTTCCCTAAATACTTCTTGCATAGTATGGAACTGTGCTTTGGGTCATTGTCCTGTTGTAGGAGGAAACTGGCTCCAATCAAGCGCCGTCCACAGGGTATGATATGGTGTTGCAAAATGGATAACCTTCCTTCTTCAAGATCCCTTTTACCCTGTACAAATCTCCCACTATAACATCACCAAAGCACCCCCAGACCATCACATTGCCTCCACCATGCAAGGCAGATGGTGTCAAGTACTCCTCCAGCATCTTTTCATTTGGTCTGCATCTCACAAATGTTCTTCATTGTGATCCGAACACCTCAAACTTTCGTCTGATTCGTCTGTCCATTACACTTTTTTCCCAATCTTCCTCTGTCCCGTGTCGATGTTATTTTGCCCATCTTAATCTTTTCTTTTATTGGCCAGTCTGAGATATAGCCTTTTCTTTGCAACTCTGCCTAGAAGGCCAATATCCCGAAGTCACCTCTTCACTGTTGACATTGAGACTGGTGTTTTGCTGATACTATTTAATGAAGCTGCCAGTTTAGGATCTGTGAGGCATCTGTTTCTCAAACTAGACACTCTAATGTATATATCCTCTTGCAGTTCTGTGAAAGGCATAGTGCACAGTGTTGTTCAAGATCTTCAGTTCTTGGCAATTTCTTGCATGGAATAGACTTCATTTCTCAGAACAAGAATAGCCTGATGAGTTTGAGGAGAAAGTTCTTTGTTTCTGGTCATTTTAAGCCTGTAATGGGACCCACAATTGCTGATGCTCCAGATACTCAACTAGTCTAAAGAACTAGTCTAAAAAAAGACACTTTTATTGCTTCTTAAAACAGCACAGTAGTTTTCAGCCATGCCAACATAACTGCAAAAGAGTTTTCTAATGATCAGTTAGCTTTTTAAAATGATAAACTTGGATTAGCATGTTCCACTGGAACACAGGACTGATGGTTGCTGATCATGGGCTTCTGTACGCCTATGTAGATATTCCATTACAAATCAGCCTTTTCCAGTTACAATAGTCATTTACAACATTAACAATGTCTATACAGTATTTCTGATCAATTTGATGTTATTTTAATGGACAAAAAAATTTGCTTTTCTTTTGAAAAACAAGGACATTTCTAAGAGACCTCACACTTTTGAATGGTAGTGTATATTTTTTATATACAGCTCTGGAAAAAATGAAGAGACCACTGCAAAATTATCAGTTTCTCTGGGTTTACTATTCATAGGTATGTGTTTGAGTAAAATGAACAGTTTTGTTTTATTCTTTAAACTACTGACAACATTACTCCCAAATTCCAAATAAAAATATTGTCATTTAGAGTATTTATTTGTAGAAAATAACAACTGGTAAAAATAACCAAAAAAGATGCATTGTTTTCAGACCTCAAATAATGCAAAGAAAACAAATTCATATTTATTTTTCAACAACAAAATACTAATGGTTTAACTTAGGAAGTGTTCAGAAATCAATATTTTGTGGAATAACCCTGATTTTTAATCACAGCTTTCATGCGTATTGGCATGCTCTCCACCAGTCTGTCACATTGCTGTTGGGTGACTTTATGCCACTCCTGGCACAAAAAGTCAAGGTGCTCGGCTTTGTTTGATGGCTTGTGACCATCCATCTTCCTCTTGATCAAATTCCAGAGGTTTTCAATGGAGTTCAGGTCTGGAGATTGGGCTGGCCTTGACAGGGTCTTGATTTGGTGGTCCTCCATCCACACCGTGATTGACCTGGCTGTGTGGCATGGTGCATTGTCCTGCTGGAAAAAACAATTCTCAGAGTTGGGGAACATTGTCAGAGCAGAAGGAAGCAGGTGTTCTTCCAGGATTACCTTGTACTTGGCTTGATTCATGCGTCCTTCACAAGGACAAATCTGCCCGATTCCAGCCTTGCTGAAGCATCCCCAGATCATCACTGATCGTCCACCAAATTTCACAGTGGGTGCCAGACACTGTGGCTTGTAGGCCTCTCCAGGTCTCCGTCTAACCATTAGACGACAGGTGTTGGGCAAAGCTGAAAATTTGACTCGTCAGAGAAGATGACCTCACTCCATTCCTCCACGGTCCAATCCTTATTGTCTTTTGCAAACTTCAGCTTGGCTCTTCTTTGCTTCTCATTGATGAAGGGCTTTTTTCTAGCTTTGCACGACTTCAGCCCTGCCCCTAGGAGCCTGTTTCGAACCGTCCTCGCTGTGCACTTCACCCCAGCTGCTGTTCGCCATTCTTTCTGTAGGTCACTTGATGTCATCCTACGGTTGTTGAGTGACATTCGAATGAGTTGACAGTCATCTCGGTCAGTGGACAGTCGTTTTCGCCCTCTGCCAGTCTGTAGCTTTGTTGTTCCCAATGTCTGTTGACCTTGTTCTTATGAACCGCCGTCTTTGAAATTTTCAGGATGGAAGCAAACTGACTCTCACTCTATCCCTCTGCGAGTAGAGCCAGAATTGAACACTTCCCCACTAAAATATTTTCTTTTAAACTCTTTTGTCATGCTGAATAGTTGTTTTTTCATTCAAATTACCTTTGAGGTACTACTTGCACTGTTTTTGCCATCCAGCTGGTCCTATTGCAACAGGATAGTGATGACCACAGCAGTGGTTTTTATACTTTTACTCGTTAAATTAGATTTGGTTCAGGTAATCACCTAATCTGTACCTCATTAAGTAAAACGAGGTGTGCCTGTGTTGGAATTTAACGGACACTGGAATGGAATGGCTGCCATACATATAGAGATGCTGATTTAAGAAAAATTAGGAGTGGTCTCATAATTTTTTCCAGAGCTGTATTTAATTTTGTATTATTTAATTACCTTTTTATTTAATCTTTTCTTCTTTTCAATGTTAATGGTCTCCCAAATTTCTCCAGTATGTTTTGGAAAGAGAAGCTTTAATACGAACGAGAAAAAAAAATTAGCAGGCAAATTCTGCATTGTAAAAGGCCCAGAAACACATAATTAAATGAGATTGAATAGAATGTGTTTTGTTATTTTTTTTTAAAGCCTCCAGAACATTCAATAAAGTCTTTATATTTCAAATGCTCATCATCTGGTAAGTGTCACAATTATTTTTTTGCAGCTTGCTTGCTGTCTATGTAAATAATATGTGACCATGCTAGACTGACGGTGTTGTGTTGAACCTGATAATTTATGTTTGCAATGGACAGTAATAGCTGTACATTTTAATTTGGAAATTTATTTTCTATTTTCATGTTTGGCACTTACAGGCTTATTATATCTAGTGAATAAAAAGGAAAGATTTTTAATTGCATGCTTTATTTAGTGATTTTTTCTATTGGCCTCGTAGATCTGTTTTATAAAATAATCTAGGTGCCTAGCTGACCTGTATTGGATATGTCTATTTAGGAGTCTAGCTGTCATATAAATTGTATCCATGACTGTTGTTATAATGTTAGTACAGGCATAACGTTGTTTTTTGTTGCAAGTTATCACATACTTCTGAGCTGGCAGGATACTGTTGTCTTGCTTTCCAAAGACCACGTCTCAATAGGCTATGTGAGCGAAATACACCCACTCATCAGCACTGCTCCCCATGCACGCAACATCATTTCACCACTCCGCTAAAAATCTTAGTAGTCATAGGCTATGCCGGTGATTAGGCAAACTCTTTAAAAGCTCTGCACTCTATCCAAATTATGCACGCTCCACTCTAGCTCCACTGCACTCGTATTCTGGCTCAGGCCTGTTTGATAAATTTTGCATGTCATAAAAAAGCATTGATTCTCTGGCATTAGAGCTAGATTATAATGCAGGGTGCATAAAGTAACAGTGATGCTGTGATGATTTTTCTTGATTATTTTCAAAGATTTTTCTTGATTATTCAGTTCCATAAAATATTTTAGACCATGATTTCTCCCCCAGAATGCCTAGGTTCAATAACCACGTTCACCACTCATGAGAACAGAGAGTCTGACAGATGTCCACTTGAGACTGACGGATATCCATGTTTGTCTGACGGATGTTCATGTGAGTCTGATGAATGTTCACGCTAGTATGATGGATGTTAACTATAGTCTGACGGAAATCAATGCAAGTATAGTCGATGTTCACTTGAATATGACAGATTTCAGTGGGAGTCTGACGGATGTTCACCTGGTAGTTTACACTCATTCTCCAATGGCACACCAACCTTTACACATCAAAGAGAGATCGGCCTTAAAACACAAATAGTTTAGATAATGTGATTGCCCTGCCCTTGATTGTAATTGGATACACCGGACGGGAAACAGAGCAGCAGTGTCTACCTATCACATAGCTATGGATAGGTATGCCTAATTGTATGACACATGCACTTTTGTGATACACAAAACAAAATATCTCGAACCTCCTTCAAACAATGAGATACATGTAAATTTGAATTTCATGGTCATTTAGAGACCATGAATTGCCTCATTCAACTCACAAATGTGTCCCCACGTCGATGTGTTAATTAAAACTCCAGTCTTCCTGCTCTATGGAGGTTTTTTGGTAGATCTTTTCTGACATGAGGAGGGACCCATGGATGAGTCTGGGGGTGTAACTCAGCAGAGTTCAGTGTTAGGGTGTGATATCCAGCTGTAAAATGTGTAAATACCAAATAGTGACAGAGCAAAGCTCTTAAATATGTAACATTTGAAAAATGTATGCAACAAAATAATGTATAATTGACCTATACCATACTGTAACCCCTATGAATAGTCAGTCATGGATAGACCTGGTTTGTCTGTTTCATTGCAGAATCCTTCACATCAAAGCTTTAGCAAAATGGCAGTTAATAGCTGTCACACTCATACCGATTTAGGCATGAAAGCAAATAATCTTAGTCAGCAAATTTTGTTGTGATTATTTACTTTTTTTGCCAAAGAAGCTCTCTTGAATTATGAAGTAGCTCATAGTGCCGGTCGCTTAGTTTGTTGTCATACCCGTGCTGTGTAGCCATAGCTGTCGCTCATCAGATTCTCACAGCCTGCCTCTGAGCTTGTGAAAGTCCAAATCCTATTGTGAGCACCAGAAAAGAACAAGGCAATCATTTCCACCACTGTTTTGCCCTTGCCTTTTCAATAAATGACAGTAGCTTTAAGTTATACTGACTTTGCAGTGTCAGTGTTCTCAGTTGTTATACTGTAATAAAAGGGGGGAACGTGTGGGTTTTTGTCTTGTTTTACCAGCTGTGGTAGGCTAATTCATAGCTTTTTAACTTACAACATACATCAAAAATTTTGCGTTTGTCAAAAAGTTACAGTTCTATGTGTTTCTGTGATGTTATGAGTATATAATGTGGAATGTATAATTTTCTCATGGCCCTGCATTTATCAACTGGATTCAAGCTATCCTCATTCTTTGAAATGCAAATCAAGGACACACTCATATAAATCTATTCTTGGGAGTTGTTTTGTGAGCATGGTTTTGTGTTCATATTGTATTTTTCTATTTTTTAAAACATATTGAGAGGCAGTTTACAATGCTGCACTGACCAACATGTAAAAAAGAATATGTTGTCATGGAAACAGGCTATGCCAAGGATTTAGTCCCTGAGTTGGAGTAACATAAAAGCGCCAACAAGTTCTGAGTCAATTTGTTGAAGCTGAATGGATAAATGAAATGTGACTACCACATTTGCATTAAGCTGGTCACTTTTCACAAGGACAGATATGCAATGTAAACATAGGTAGAGGCAGTCTTCAAAAGCAAAATTGGAGTCCACCAAACTCGTTAATCCCTTGTGGTGTTTTGTCCTCACACCACTCAGGTGTCTGTATAATTTATCATACTGGCTGTCTATGCTTTTATTTTAGTCATTCTATAGAATAGATCCAGACATCAGGGTTCAGTCCCTAGAGGGATATTTTCTTTATTTTTTCTGGGTTATTTTCAAACCCTCTGAAGAAGAGAGCGGAAATGATGGAAGGTTTTTTGTACTTTCTCTCCTTCATTTAAAGAAGCCATGATTCAGAAGGCAATTTGGCAAGTCCGACATGGTAGACCATCTGGCTCTGCATCCTTCAAGCCTCAGATACCCAGTAGATAAAGCTAAATTAAATTATATCAAAACATTTTTAATGTTGAAATTACAAAATTTCAAGCAGATTTGCTTACTCTGAGACCAGTCCAGGTAGGTCCTAGACTCTGCTATCCAACTCCATAGCCACAACAGGAGCACAATATACATGTGGCATTTAAGGTAAATATCTACAGTACCTTAGTAATATTAAGAGATGACTGTAACACTGCAGGGATGAGACAGGACACAGGTGCAGGCTGGGATAACAGAGGACTTTAGGAAAATAACTAAGGAGTAACAAAAACAGAACTACGAAAACTGGTGTCAAGAACCAAATAATTAATGACAGACAAAAATACTACAGAAGGAGGAACTTAAATAGGGACAACGATGAGGAACACAGGTGAGGGTAGGGTTGCTCCGATACCAAAATGTTGGCTTCGGTTCGATACCAGCTCTGGTACTTCGGTATCAATACTAAATCGATACTTTAGCAACAAATAAAACACCATAAATTACAGATGAAATTAAGCGTGTGAAAAAAAATCGTATCTAAAATGTTATTTTGAGCATTTTTTTACATTTTGTTCCATACAAATATGATTACCTTCAACGATGAGACGTGTTTGAATAATATTGTGTCTTGAATTAAATCATATGCATTTGGAACAACGTGGTTGTGTAAATGGCTAAATGACGTTTTATGTACATGTAATATACTCTTAAACAATATCAACACTTACACTAATCCACTTTGACTACAACTTTTATTTATTAAGGCAATAATATAAGGCAATTGTATTTAATTTATGTCGTCAGTCATTTAACGCCAGGTTCACTTCACACATCCTCCATGTCAGCGATGCGATTTCACGCGCTGCTCGCTGAGAATGTGTGTGAACCTGGCATAAGGGTTAAACATGTAAAACTCATTATAGTTTGAATTAATATAATAAGGCAGTAATCTTGACACTTTACTTTAAATGTTTGTTATCATACTGACCTGTCGATCTTTAAATTCCCTGTATAACTCGGGATAAGCCAGGGACAGATGTTTAGCCAGCTTGGACATATTCCGTCCTGAGGCGGCACACGTCTTCAAGCATCTTTTGCAAACTGGTGAATTTAGTTCTCTTTTTTCGACTTGTATGCAAAATAATGCCAGAGTTCGCTCTTACCGCTCCGCTTGTCAATTATTTTTAGAACGGTCATCATTTATCCAAGCTGTGAAGTGTCAAATTGTCTCACAGGCTGAACTGAGAAGGCCCTGACTGCAGTGTGCAGTTCCGGACCGGGCTCAATGTGGGCGGAGTCAAATGCGTTTAACCCGACCCCTTCTCGTCTCCTTAAAGGTCACTCAAGCTGAGGTTCAGGAAGGTATCAACATCAACGAAAGCGAATTTTAATCGAGCCTATCCTACATAGATATGCATACAAATATAAACCTTGTTGCTTAAGCTTTCGTGAAGTTTACTCAATAATTGAATAAAGAAGCTGATAAAACCCACTGGTGCAAAATAAAGGAAACCTACAGAAATGAGGAGAACCAAGGACATGCA
Organism: Esox masquinongy; assembly: GCA_016801175.1. Classification (NCBI taxonomy): domain Eukaryota; kingdom Metazoa; phylum Chordata; class Actinopteri; order Esociformes; family Esocidae; genus Esox; species Esox masquinongy. The sequence goes on along the minus strand of JACXGI010004695.1, from coordinate 28,879 downwards.
GGAGAGGGAGTGCGGGGATGTAGTAACCACGACTAAAGAATCATTATGGAAAACGTGCACATGCTATCAGAAAGGAACAAAGTAGGCAGCTACATTGTAGCTAAGGATTAAAATGTTTAGTTAATTTTAGTTGTATTTGTCTACTTATATTTTAATTGGGTATTTTTATTTCATGCCTGAAGGTACCAGTCCGACTTTTACAATAAGTTTACATTTTGATATGGTCATTTATCTTAAATAATATACCTATATATATATATATAAATATAACATGCTGAGCATCTGATTTTCTTGGCAACCAATAGTGCATCGAAAATGCTTTACTAGCCTATTTCGTTGTCGTAAAAAATTAATAATCAACAAATAATGTAGTGCTACTTGTTTGGGTTTATACTTTTTGGCTAAAAGACTGATAGACAGATTTGTAAACTATTTGTAATTATGATTACTTATAGGCTACTGTATCCTCATCCTTTCATGTTGTTAATAAAAACAAGCTAGACTTCATTTAAATACTGTATGGCTTTGTTATATAAAAAAACTAATACTCGACATACTGACTAAACAAAAAATGAATGGAGCGAATTTGCGATGGGAAAAACGTGGAGCGGTGAAGCAGAGCATTACCTTCACTCGAGAGTGATGAGCGGGATTTCTATTAGCTCTCTGCCCACATACTCTGGCAGGTATCACTTAATATAATATTTCTTACGATCTTCAAAAATTAAGTACATCTGTATTCAACATGTGCCTTTCACAAACGTGTGCGTTTGTATTCAGTGTGTGACTGTCAAACCTCTGATGGACAAAAAAATGGTGGGCGGGGTCAAATGTGGGCGGGGTCAAACGTTTGACTCCACCCACATTGATCCTCACCCCAAATTGCACACTGCAGTCAGGGGTACTTGCCGAATTGCACACTGCAGTCTGGGGTACTTGGCTGAACTGCCGTCAACGTTTACCAAACTTAGCTGAACAGCTCCCTCTTGTCTTGTGGTACCGTAAACAGAAGAAATATGATACCGTACCATTTTTTTGGTATCGAGGAATATCAATATTACCGGTAGACCACGCAACCCTAGGTGAGGGTAGGCTAATATTAACAAACAGGTGTCCGTGTTCCAAGTGAGGGAGTGAGGACGTTGGATTCCACTGGCATGGCAGGCCTGCTGTGCCAGGACGAAACAATGACGGACTTTCACATTAGGACTGTGCAGTAATCTAAATTACTGTTATTGTTTGTGTCAAGACAAGGATGCATTGAATAGAATCTACTGAATTAAACAGAGTTGATATAAGCAATACCATTTCTGGTGGTCAAATCCTTATGATTCTGATCTGGGCCTGTAGTTTATTTTGAGAAATGTGATGTTATTTTAATATATGTTTAACATGAAAGTAATCTCTCATGCAAACTGCGAATCAATACATATAAACATTCTGAGAATTGAATTAAAATATTAATTACAACACAAATATATTATAGTTAATGAAGATTAATTCCTCAGTCACATTCTGTGACACTTAAGATATAGAGCTCTTACGATTATTTTATCTGTACAGCTTTTTGTTATTTGTTTACCTTTATAGGGCAGAGTTCGTGTCTGACAACACCTGAGGCCATATTAGATTAAATAATGGGGTTGACCCTGCCTTTTCCAATACCATATTTTATCGAGGCATGCAGGCTACAACTTAACATTTCTCTATGCCAGGGTGTTCTGTGGTTCATTTTCCCACACAGCGGAAATAAATTGGCTGGCGTCCTACTGACAATCCCCATGCAATGCCACCACCCTTCCCTTTGTAATGCTAATGGTTTGGTCCTTGCCTAAAATATCTTCATATGGATATTTTGGGATATTGCTATAGCTTTGTTGTCAAAAGCTATAAACACACTAATGAAGCCCTCTTCATATGCATCTCTTCCCGTTATTTACTAAGAAATACAATTTTGGGGGATGAAAAAGAAAAGCTAGGTAGTTTTTCCATTCTAGTCCTTCCTCATCCTTCTCCTAAGGGAAGAACTAAACAGGTTAGTGTTCTACACTGATTCCTGAACATAACTGGCTGTTGGTTAAACATTTTCTATACAACATTTACTTGTTGATTCTATGGGTTTCTGCATTAATACATACAGTTCCATTGCACTAAATTATGTGAGTGCAAAGTTAACATATGCATTGTTTTAGATTAATTTTGCATAGAACATTGTGTATTTTAATATGGAGTTGTAGGGCCTATGTAGCTTTCCCGAAAACAAAGAAACGTTATTTGATTTTATTGAAGTGCATTAAGTGTTACTGTGCATAACAGTGATTTCTACAGCATATACCAAGTCTTCCATAAGATGTGAAAAAATATATATATTTACTGCTTTGTCTATTTTTTACCCTCATTGTCCATTTTCCAAAAGCGCTCTATGCTTAACCTTACCATTGTAAATCAGCCTGTGGGTGTCCTAGAGCAAAACTAAAACCACCTTCTTGTACCAGCAGGTACTGCATATGTTTTTGTAAGTGCACCTGATAAAGGTGATTTTCCACTGACTCCTTAGCTTAGCTTTTGGTTGAGAGCATGGACTCTGGACATCTTACAGCAGAACTAAACACATCCAACCAGAACCACTACTGATGACTCGGTACGGATTCAGGTCGCTTCTTCACTGTTGATGTTGAGACTGGTGTTTTGCTGATACTATTTTTTTTCCTGCTGAGTTGCGCACTGGGGCCTCCCACTCCTCTTTCTATTCTGGTTAGAGCCAGTTTGTGCTGTTCTGTGAAGGAAATAGTACACAACGTTGTACAAGATCTTCAGTTTCTTGGCAATTTCTCGCATGGATATGTCCTTCATTTTTCAGAATAAGGATAGAATGACGAGTTTCAGAAAAAAGTTCTTTGTTTCTGGACATTTTGAGCCTGTAATCTAACACACAATTGCTGATGTCCCAGTTACTCAACAAGTCTAAAGAAGGCCAGTTTCATTGCTTCTCTAATAAGCAAAACAGTTTTCAGCTGTGTTAACAAAATCGCAAAAGGTTTTTCTAATGATCACATAGCCATTTTAAATGATAAACATGGATTAGTAAACAAAACATGCCTTTGGAACACAGAACTGCATGGCTGCTGATAATGGTCTTCTGTACGCCTATAATATGTAGATATTCCATAAAAAAACAGCAATTTTCAACTACAATAGTCATTTACAACATTACCAATGTCTACACTGTATTTCTGATTTGAATTTGATGTTATTTTAATGGGCAACAAAATGATTTTCTTTCGAAAATGAGGACATTTCGAAGTGACCCCAAACTTTTGAATGGTAGTGTACTTGAAGTCCTGCTACAATTTATTAGTTTGATACATACCTTAAATTAGTCAGTGTTAATTAATTTCCATAAACCATTTGAATTGCCTTAATGCTGCAGAAATGTAGATATTTAAATACATTGGATCCTGAGGGGCTTCACTGCTGACCCCTTCACCCAAGTGGAGAATTTACGGACAATAAAGAACCCACCAAGTGCAGTGGCCATGTAACAGTTGAGGAGGCAGGACACAAGCGCAGGGAGAATGGAGGACATTTAATAAAATAACTTGATCTATAACCAAAGAAAACACCACAAATGAGACAGGACAGAACAACTGAAACATAAGGCATACGCCAAACAAAGATCGACAAGATACACTGGGTAAGGAGGCACTTAAGTAGGAACAGTGGTTAGGGAAACAGGTGAAGGCGATAAAAAACAAAACAAGTGTCCGTGATCCAAACGAGGGAGAGAGGGCATTGGGTCTCACTGGCATGGCATGCCTGCCATGCCAGTGACAGGCAGTGACATGCGGTCTGGGTGGGCAGGGTTGGCACTGCCTGCCCTGGGGTAATATATGATATTGTGTTCCAAATAATAAAAAAAAAAATCTGCAGTGATTATTGATTTGTCAACAGAAATTTCATTTTAATAACTCCAGAAAATTTCATTTTGATTTTGTGAATTTAATTACAAGAAATGTGCGGCGGTAGTGTATTGGCTAAAACGCTCTTCACCACTCACGCTCACACTTGCTCCATCTCACGCTGGCTCTGCTCCTCAAAAAGGTGGGGGAAAAAGCACTGCTTTTCCCCATAGTTCAAGTCAGAGTGCTCTTAATTTTTTGTTTCCGGGTGGGGGGCTGTAAAGACAGCATGTTAAGAAATGGTATGGTCTACTTTAAGAGTGTCTGAAATCGTATTACCAGATTCTTCCAGGCATGAATATGGGAAACATACAGTAATATTTACGTTTATGGATAAGAACGATATATAGATGTTGTTTTTACCTCTTTTGGGGGATCCAGAGCTTAATTAGGGGGGTCAAACCCACCCAATCCCCCCCGTAATTCGAACCCTGGTTCCAGTGAATGCAAACAACGTTGACGGTTGGCGCATGCATAGTAGGCCTAAGTTCACATATTCTTACAGATGGGTATGGAAAAGCACAAAGCCTCTGTGCTTTTGGGTTTGTTGCTTCTTATCAATCAAAATATTTTACCCACTGGCTCTCCAGTCCCATGAGAACATATAGCAATGCTAACTGGTCTAGCTAGCTATGGAAGTGCCAAATTCATTGTCACATCTAGAACTATTTTCCACTTTATATTTGAAGAAAAAAAATCTGTCAAAGGGTAGACCAACACCTGATCTTGCGGATTTAAAAAAGCGCAAGGGGCAGAAAATTACCAGAAGTTTCCAAAATGAATTAATATAAGTAACTGGCTATGCTGAATTGAATTACCTGCCAACAGCAATCCAAATGTGTTCAGAAGGATAGGTGAATGGATTTTGTCTACAAATAAAGTACATTTACAAAGCTATTTTCTGCAAAATTTGGTTCCTCTACTCCCTGATTTTGTAGGCTATATTTGTTTACTGGATTGGGAATTGAAGTTTTTGGATTGTCAGTCAGACACCCTAGTATTTTGCTTAATCAGTTGTTTTGTAAAGGGTCACATGATGCATAGCATACCCATAGGAAATAGACTCCGCTGACGTAATTTTGATAAATGCTTTGCTTATGCAATCGTCCGCAACTCGCATTCAATTGCTTATTTAGTCATGCAGTTGAAACCGGTTATAGATGATGTAGAAAAATATTTGTAAAGGAATTGTCCAGGGCAATCTTAATAGATACGTGTATGGGAAAATGACAATACAGTTCCCTTTAAAACGTGTATGCTTCCAATCTAATGACACATGTAATAGAAATAGATTTGCTAGGAAGTGCAACCTGACAAGTGAGTAGACTATCAGATTTTAGTGTATTTCTCGTTGCCTACCCTGACTTAGACCTCACTGCACATCACTGCCAGAAGGTCAGGAGGAGAACTCCTCTTGTAGCTCCGTAAACAAGAACCATAGCCTTGAAGTGGATTCAAGCTTCAACTGGAAGCCAGTGTAGAGTGCAAAGAAGTGGGGTAACATGGGAGAATTTGGGAAGGTTGAACATCAGACGGACTGCTGTATTCTGAATGAACAGCGGGGGTTTGGTTTCACGCGCTGGGAGCCCCACCAAGAGTGAGTTGCAGTAATCCAGACATGAGATGTGCCTGGACAAGTACCTATGGTCCTAATCTACGAATATTGTAGAGCAAGAACCTGCATGAGCGAGTCACTGCCTTGATGTTAGCAGGGAGAGAAAATAAGGCCAGAGTTCACACTTTTAAAAAAGCTTGAAAAATACATCTGACAATGTGATATTTATTTAATTACATGTAATCACATTTAGATGTAACCTTTATTTAAAAAAGATGTGGGAATGAGAATGAGGACAATAGCCAACAGTTAGGAGCTAATTGACACATGCAAAGATCAGTGTTCTTTGAAAGCTGACTCTTCACGTCTCACAAAAGTCTCAATATATCATGAATTGTCAATACTGGGCTTCTACTTGTTGTCATAACAGAGATTCTGACTGACAGTATGGACATTCTAAAAACAGGCCTTTTTGCGCAGTACTGCACATGATTATGGCTGTGATTCTTCAAGGCGGGTCTTGGTTACTGGTAATGAATTGTGAATAAGTTCCACTCATTAAATGTGTTGGGGTTGAGAACAACAAACAAATGTACAGTATGTAGACTAATCAAGATGTATGAATATAAATTATTTGGAATATACTGTAGAATGATGTCATACAAAGCAGTGTCTCAATGATGGACACGACAGCTCAATGTTGCTTCACACAACAGAAGCAGCACCTCACCTATATTGCCACTTCTCCACTCCTGCACCCTCTGGATATACTGATGCCCCACTTGCTCTCATTTTCTTTAGCTGCTTAACTATCTCCCCCTGCCCTCTCTACATTAGGCCGTTTAGGCTCCTTTACCTTTGGGGCACAGAACTCAAAATTGTATAAGGTGTGCAGAATCTTTGCTCAATTATGCCATTCCTTCCCATGGGGGTGGGGGGATGACATGGAATGATAAGCATGTTGCCAAAGGGGAACAAAATACAGATTATGTATTGAGTGTTACACTCTTACTTCTTTCAGTGTCTGGCATATTTAAAATCTAGTATTTCCCTTAATTGTCTGAACATAAAATGAATGTACACATGATTGATCATTTAATAATTTGATTTAGATTTTTAAGACAATGTTAGGAATTACATTATATTTGAAAATGTATTTAAAGTTGCAGTAAAATGTTGTATAGAATTGCATGCTGTATAGAACCGCATTACAAAATGCATGCATAGTAAAACAAATACATATAAATATCAATGTGTGGAAGTGTCATTCCTCCATCTGGGAAGTATAAGAACACAATATAAAGGTATTCTTTATATCTAATTTGTCCACATTTTTATTTAATGTATACTTTTGTCATCATAATGAGTACTCTCCATACTTTCAGATGTCTTCTCAGAAGCTTGTTTGTATCACAGAGCAAAACTTTGACCAACTCTGTATTCTTAGGAATCCACTGACCGTATATCAGATATTGTTTTGTCTCCTAAACGGTTTCATCCTGACAGTTGGTTTTTTAATGAGTTAACATCTGGGGAAAAGTTGGCGGCATCACTGATCAATTCTGATCTCAAGATCCGGGTAAAACTCACAGCCGCACCAAAACAATACCATTTTGTTTCCTGGATATGAGAATTCCAAACACCCTTACCTAAAATGCACCTTTTGTTACTGTTAAAGTAAAAACAAGAAAAATCACACTTTTTGAGTCACTTAAAAAATATTGTTTAACCCAACAATGTTCAAGTGAAAAACAAATAGATTTTTTTTCCCCCAGGAATGAGCCTTGAGTCTTACAAGGGAGACCTGGCAAAGAAGGCAACATAAGTCAATACATTACAGAATTAAAACATACAACAGTACAGTACAATTCAACAACATGATCAACCCTAAAGAAAGCATTTACACACCTCTGTAATATAGTCTTTCATCAGATTTTTACATTCATTTAGTGGCGCTAACATAGAGTATCTAGATTAGTGTTTCTCAACCCTGCTCCTAGGCGCCCTCCTGCCCTGTATGTTTTAGATCTCTGCTAGACAATTAGTTGTCTAGTTAGCTATGGCCGTTTCCATTTATGAATGAAATCGGAAGAAATGCAAGAACTGCAACTAGTTAGCTGACTACCCTGCTAAATACGGCAACACTTTTCATTACAAGACTGAGCGAACAACAATTCAATCTCCACAGCTGATGAGCTCTCCTATCAAGGTATCATGACAGGTTTGCTATTGTCATTTAAAAGATATTACCAAAATTTCACAGCACCAATTATAGACAATACCAAACATTCTGTATATCTACTTTATTTGTTACTTACCTCAATGTCATTATCGCTTTCAAAGAGCAAGGACATTTCCAACTTTCTATCACCAAACAAAAACAGAAACAGTTTCTTTTAACGTAAAACGTTGTTGCTGCTTTGTCACTAGCATTTTGAGTAAAGAAATTAATAAAACAAAAACAAGTCAAATGACAGCCTACCCTTTTTCTGGTGTCTTATTAATGGCAACATCCACAGGAATACAGTAACGTTTTTATCAGGTAGATTTTGTGATATTTACCCAAATACTAGTGTTAAATGAATTACGGCCGTCTGTGGCCGCTACAGTAATTTGAAGGAAGGTCATCAATGGCCGCTATGAGTTCTAAAGAGTTATGAGATGTTTGGCCAAAGATCTTTTGGAAATAAAAACAAATGTACATTGGCCTTGTTAGTCTATAACCTAGACGGAAAGTCAGAGAGTTTGTTCCTTTGAACACATAAGGATCTCAGACTAGACTTTCTGGTTGAGTGAGCAATGTGATAAAAAAACAAAACCACATCAAATGAGCTTTGGATGACACATATCTTGACATAAATTGTCTTGCGTCATCTGGGAGTTGCTGCAATGAACGAGAGCTTTGATCACATATTGGAAATAATGAAATTGGGGAGAAAAAATGGGTAAAAGCAAAACTGTTTATAATTTGCATGTTTGTGAAAATATTTTTGGGAAGATTGTCTTTTCCAAAACCTCACTGATTGAATGTTGGACCTAGCGGCCCCCTTCAATGTAATGTGCAAATAACAGATACTGGCAGTTATGGAAGAGGGTTGAGATCACTGTGACAAAACTAGCAGGAAGTCTGTACCATAAAGGTACACAAAAAATAAAAAATAAATACAGTGAAGAGAATGAGATGACATCAGTTTATTCACCGATTTATGCTTCTTTGTCAAACTGGGTTGTACATATATTATGAACACTTTGTGTCATTTTGGGAACGTGTTTTTTTCCAGAATTTCATGCACATATTGTACATTTTCTTGAGGGAAGGCAAAGTTAATTTAGCCAAGTGTACAACCCTTATTAGTTATTAGTAATTGCAGGGTTGCAGGGTTGACCGGTGGATTTAGCTTGAGGATTCAATGCTATTCGGTAAGGGATACTGTGTAGAATTCTGCCTGTAATGTTTACTAGATTGAATTTAAACAATAACACAACTTGTCTTCTCCTCTTCCCTTACTGAACGAGACAGGAATAGTATTAGCTAGTCCGGTGTGGTTTAGGTTGGGGGAGATAGTACAGCGAGAGTCTAAACCGAGGATGAGGAGACAAGACGTCAATGCAAACTGAAGATGGACCTACGAGAAAATTAAAATGGGGAATATCTTAGACACTTTGATTTTTTTTGTTGAAAAATAAATTTGAATCATCACCTTAAAAACATTAAGATGTCTTCTGGGTGTGTATGTGTGAGGTTTGTGCCTTATTCACATCCCCATTCACATCACCAATCATCAGAAACCAGCTCACTCCCTGATTCAGTAACCACCACGCAACCTGAACGCAGCACGTTGACCTGGTTCATCTCCCCGTTCACATCACCCCTCATCTGGAACCAGCGCACATCAGCCTTCCACTCCACTTGAATACAGCACTCTTCCTGCCTCACAATCACCTGAATATTGATCACCTGTCACCTGTGTCACTTACCTGTTCCTTTTTTTCTCCCACTATTTAGTTCATTCACTCCCAGCTTTCAGGTTGTGAGGTATTATTTGTATGATTTGCAACATTACTAAGCTTTTCGTTCCTAGCTATTTCTTAGTAAGTATATTTATATCAGTCCTTCTGTGTACAACCTATTTAGCCTTTCCAAACCACATTTATCACTCATTCCTAGTCTGCTATTTTTTTAATTCGTAGTTCCTTACGTGTTTTGACCTTTTGCCTGTCCGTGTTTTTGCGAACTGCCTAGCCCTTGTATACTCCAGCCTGTATTTTTGCCATTCTGTGTTTGACCCAAGCCTGTACCTCTTCAGCTTATTCCTGTTATTAATAAAAGCAGCACACTGCAACTGGCACCACTATACCTACCTCTGTCCAGTATCATTACAGTATACTCATATTAATGTTAATACTATAAACATCTTATATATAGTTGATTTAACATTCTAAATGTAGAATATAGTAGAAGATATAAAGTAAAATACTTCCCTTTCCTGCCCATCCACACAAAGTTCCCCCTACCCAACGCAGAGAGAACTGTTATATGTCAAAGATGTCAATAAGCAAACAAAAACAAAGAAATATTTAACAAAGGTCCATCCCAGAGATAGCCCTCTCAAAGACATGACCACTCAGAAATGGATTCCTACAATACATCAAACTGTAAGTACACAGGTAAGGAAATTCCGTGTGTAGACTTGTTGAACCCATTGGGGCATCGTAGGGGCTCTGCCCCAAATCACAGCTTAAATGCCAGAGCCCCAAACACATTACTCCAAAATTATTCAAGAAGAAAAAATAAGAATGTGTGTGCCAAAGTCTTGTTAACATCTAGGACATATCTCACAACACTCAGTGCTTTTACTGTGCATTCTTTCTGGTGTAGGTGAATTTGTGGAATTTTGTGTCGGTTGTTAAGTTAAAAGTAATAAGCATCCTAACGTATCTACCACAAAATTGTGGCCGAAGTCATCACATTTTTAATCATAGCTGTTAACTCATCCCTTTGCATGAGTTGATAGATACCAGAGTAAGCATACGATATAAAACCCTTAGTCACCCTCTTACTGAATTAGCATCCTATCGAATTTTGACTATTTGACTATTGGAGACAGACAACCTCTTTGTTCGGTAGTAATGTAATGCATAACCTGGAGATACTTAATAAAGTTCAGCAAAAGAGGGTAGGGAATGCTCCTTCCATAGATCTCCAAATTTCTTGACACCCCTCTATGCACAACACTTGTGTGATTCCATTTCTCAGAGCTTCTGGCAGGAGAGAATTAGCATGGAAAGGAGTCAAGTAATACATGGGTTGAATACAGACAGTCTTTCTATGGACAGTTCTCCATACCTTAAAAGGCTGCCAAATAATTAGGTTTGAGGTTAAAGGATCAAGAGATTTTAGAAAAGATACACACGCAATCGCTGCCTTGGGCATTTTGTTAAGATGGTGTTGTTTGATTTGTTGCCAACAGGGGAGGTTATTGAAGGTGAGATTGCCACATCCAAACAGCACATGACTGAGCAGCCAAGAAAATACTTAAAAGTTGGTGATCACGAGTCCACCCTCATTAGTAGACATCTGGAGCACTGACAGGTTTATTCTAGGTGTTTTCTTAATATTTGTATTGGCTTTGAGAGGCATGGCAACACTTGAGATAGATCCACATTCCGTGAGGGTCTCAGTGCAAGTATAGATACGTTGGGGCTCGACAAATAAGCCATGATATAATCCGTGTAGAAAGATAAGGCGTGAATTGCACCCCCCACTTGTACCTCTTTGATAAGTGTGTGGGATCTAACTGTAACCACAAGAGGTTGTATGACAACAGCAAATAATAGTGGTGACAGAACATTCTTGCTTGTGCCAAGCGACAGAGGCAAAGAAGCAGAAATATCACTGTTGGTTTGCACTTGGGAGATTGGGTGCTTATAAAACAATTTAATCAGTTCTATAAATTGGAAGTAGATATTCATTATTGCCATTGTGGCAAATAAAAAAAGCCATTCAATTCTGTCTTTTCTGCATCTCGAGATATGGCAATATGTGGTTCTGATGTCAGACTCACAGCTGTGTATGACAAATCTTCTCAAATTGCTTGGGGGACTTTCAAGCCTGAGTGCTAGCACTTTGGAAAATAGTTTATATTCACTTGACAAAATAGATATAGGTCTGTAAGAGCCACCGTTTATGGTCTTTGTTGGGCTGGGGCAGAACTGTGATCAGGGCTTGCTGTAATGACTCAGACAGTTAACCTGTTTCATTGTCATAGTTGCACATTGTAAGTAAAGTATCTATCAGCGCAGGTGGAAAGGCCTTATAAAACTCAATAGGAAATTCATCCAAACCAGGATCTTTTCCAGGTGCAAATTTGGATAAGGCTTCCAACGCCTTCAACACTTTCAAAAGTGTACCCTCTAGTCCATACCTCTTATCATTAGTTAAAGACTGGAGTTCAGCTTTATCAAAAAATTGCTGTAGTTAAGAGAGGAGCCCTGCATAGTATGGAGAGATTTAGAAAAGTCAAAGAAGGCTACATTAATTTCTTTAGGGTCAGAGGTTATTCCAATACTCGTGTGTACAGCATATATTGTTCTGCTGGGTTCTTATCTGCCATGCAGGCAGCTTGCCAGCCTCATCACTGTGTTCATAATATCTCTATCTCATTCTTCTAAAAGGATTATCTGCCTTATGTGTTGTGAGAGTGGCATATATAACTGTCTAGCCCTTAGCTGTTGGTAAACTTGACCATCATGTGAGCCCAAATTTTTTATCTACTTTTATCTGCTTCTCAAGGGAAGAGATACGCGCCTGATATCTCTTGTTTACCAGAGCTATATGATATTATCTGACCCCTTAGATATGCTTTCATGGGAATCCCAAATTATATCAATGAAGCTGTTGTAATTTATGCTAAAGAAAATCTCTATGTGTGAAAACCTCACAATCAACAAAGTCAGTACCATCAGACAAGTAGGCACTAAATCTTGTGGGGAAGATACAACTAGATGGATGGATTGTGACCAGTAAAGCAGCATGGTCGAATAGAGACATGGCCTTAAAATGAAGGCTATTAATGAGCTGTTCTATTCTGGGCTTGCCATATATAATGAAGGACAAATTTGTTGATCTGCTTTTTTAACTTCTTAGCACAATGTAACATTGGCATGTTTAGCTAATGACTGGTCCCAAAAGGGACCCAGCACCAGGTTGACATCTTTCATAAGTATCTTATATGATGGGTTGGTAAGATTGAAAGACGAATTAGTGAATGCCACCGTAGGCATTCATTGTGGTGATAGGCTCTGAACAAATAGAGCTTGAATTACTATTTATCTTTGTTTATAGGGGTCAATTTAAATTGTATTTACTCATCAGAATAGCCACTTCCCTGGAACGTGAGTTGAAAGAGCAGTAGAATACATGGTTATAACTTCACTGTGCAGGTTTAACGTGTTCTTTATACATCAGATGCCTCTACAGTAATAATGCTATGTATATTTTGTGCTGCGTAAGATATTTGAGGATGTGCTTCATTTTGATATAGTGGTGTATCCCTTTAACATTCAAGGTCTTACAGGAGCTTCCCAAAATGATCCATTGTACTGTATATCTCTGGTCATGTATTTCGAAATTACGGAAAACCAAAAGAGCAGAACCCAGTGAGCTCTGTCATCCTGCAGTCAAGTGAGACAAAGGGTGGGTTCTCTGACCTGCTGGGAGTTGCAAAAAGTCTAGTCAAAGTTGGGCATAAAAGCTGTGGTGGTAATGACAAAATAAAAACACATTCTAACCATTTTAAAGTGGCCCTATCAACAGAATTTAGTGGGCTATCTAGTCCATTCAGACAGATTAGGCAAAAGCATCAGGATACTCTCTTCAGAGGATGGATTCAGCCATCTGCACCAAGTTGAATGACCATGGCCCGCCGACTGGTGTGTCAACCTTGAGCATTGCTGGGTAAAATACGTCATAATTGACTTCTACTTTCCATAGTTGTTTCTTCGGCGAGTTGAAAGCCATTCTCTTTCCCTGAATGGAAGACAACAGTTCAGGGAAGATCATGCTGTGTGAGTTCCCGTAAAGAATCTCATTGTTCCTCCGTGCACTTCAAGAATCCTTGTGGCATCTCTGTAGAAGAGGAGTTAGAGTAAAAAGGCCCAGGGTTTCCTGTGATCTGCTGGGCATCTCTCATCTGTGCAGTGGGCTCTCTCAGTCTAAAACAAGTCACTGGGTGGACCCTAGACATCTGGCAACCAGTTTTCGAGGAAGCCCACTGCATCCTTACCTTCCACGCCCTTGGAGAAACCAACGTCTCTCAGATCCTTCTTCTTTGCCTGTACTTTATGTCATCCAGCTTGTCTTTCAGCATCAGAACAATCCTCTTTGAATGCGCCAGCTGCTGTTGGGGTCCGGCCAGTACTCTGACCTGCTTGACTGGCGGTGATTGGGCAGTGGACGGCTCGTCGACCTCTACCAGGGCACTGGGAAGTTCGTTGGGCGCAGCCAAGGCACTGGGAGGCCTTTATACCCTCTATCTCCTGATTGCAACATTCCTTGTAACATTTCCTTCTCTGTCCCCCGAGCTGCACCTTGGAAGTCCTTACATATCTCCCCTGACAAGGCCTCAATAGGAGGTCTGCAGGGGCGGGACTGGACCAACCTTGTGGGCATTGATGAGATGTTTACTCTTAAGGTTCAGGTGCGTTCTCGCCACAGTATTTATAGATACCGTGAAAATAGAAACAATATTCTGATGCAGATGATACATTACTGCATTCTGTTTAGCTTTCCATGAAACATGCTGCTCTCTTAAAATCTGACTTGCGGGCATAACAGAAGTCACTCTTAGATCTTAAATTTGTGCTAAATGCAAAAAAATAAATATAAGGCATGATATTTTTGTAGGTCTCATAACTTTAATTAATGACATACCTCAATCTCAGTTTCCTCTTATACATGTCTTAGTATTTTACATGAAAACAAGTTGCCATTTCAAACAGTTCTTCTCAATGCTGTCCTGGGGAACCCCATCGATCTAACGTTTTTGTACAGCAAGGCTCACCTGAATCAAGTCAACAGCATGATAATTATTAGACACATTTATTTAGGTGTGTTGGCTTTGGAATACATCTAATTCAAGAAATGGCTTGGTTCCCAGGAGAAGTTTGAAAACTATTGGTTTGACATGCACAGTACTGATTTAGTAATGAAACTAAAAATCAAGATTGGGTTCCAATACAAAAATACACTGTTCAAGCTTTTATTAAACATATTACCTGCAGGTATAATGCAGTGAGGGAAAAAAGCGTTTGATCCCCTGCTGATTTTGTATGTTTGCACACTGACAAAGAAATCATCAGTCTATAATTTTAATGGTAGGTTTATTTGAACAGTGAGAGACAGAATAACAACAAAAAAATCCAGAAAAACGCATGTCAAAAATGTTATAAATTGATTTGCATTTTAATGAGGGAAATAAGTATTCGACGCCTCTGCAAAACATGACTTAGTTCTTTGTGGAAAAACCCTTGTTGGCAATCACAGAGGTCAGATGTTTCTTGTAGTTGGACACCAGGTTTGCACACATCTCAGGAGGGATTTTGTCCCACTCCTCTTTGCAGATCTTCTCCAAGTCATTAAGGTTTCGAGGCTGACGTTTGGCAACTCAAACCTTCAGCTCCCTCCACAGATTTTCTATGGGATTAAGGTCTGGAGACTGGCTAGTCCACTCCAGGATCTTAATGTGCTTCTTCTTGAGCCACTTCTTTGTTGCCTTGGCCGTGTGTTTTGTGTCATTGTCATGCTGGAATACCCATCCACAAACCATTTTCAATGCCCTGGCTGAGGGAAGGAGGTTCTCACCCAAGATTTGACGGTACATGGCCCCGTCCATTGTCCCTTTGATGCGGTGAAGTTGTCCTGTCCCCTTAGCAGAAAAACACCCCCAAAGCATAATGTTTCCACCTCCATGTTTGACGGTGGGGATGGTGTTCTTGGGGTCATAGTCAGCATTCCTCCTCCTCCAAACACGATGAGTTAAGTTGATGCCAAAGAGCTCGATTTTGGTCTCATCTGACCACCACACTTTCACCCAGTTCTCCTCTGACTCATTCAGATGTTCATTGGCAAACTTCAGACGGGCCTGTACATGTGCTTTCTTGAGCAGGGGGTCCTTGCGGGCGCTGCAGGATTTCAGTCCTTCACGGCGTAGTGTGTTACCAATTGTTTTCTTGGTGACTATGGTCCCAGCTGCCTTGAGATCATTGACAAGATCCTCCCGTGTAGTTCTGGGCTGATTCCTCACTGTTCTCATGATCATTGCAACTCCACGAGGTGAGATTTTGCATGGAGCCCCAGGCCGAGGGAGATTGACAGTTCTTTTGTGTTTCTTCCATTTGCGAATAATCGCACCAACTGTTGTCACCTTCTCACCAAGCTGCTTGGCGATGGTCTTGTAGCCCATTCCAGTGTTGTGTAGGTCTACAATCTTGTCCCTGACATCCTTGGACAGCTCTTTGGTCTTGGCCATGGTGGAGAGTTTGGAATCTGATTGATTGATTGCTTCTGTGGACAGGTGTCTTTTATACAGGTAACAAGCTGAGATAAGTAGCACTCCCTTTAAGAGTTTGCTCCTAATCTCAGCTCATTACCTGTATAAAAGACACCTGGGAGCCAGAAATCTTTCTGATTGAGAGGGGATAAAATATTTATTTCACTCATTACAATGCAAATCAATTTATAACATTTTTGACATGCATTTTTCTGGATTTATTTGTTGTTATTCTGTCTCTCACTGTTCAAATAAACCTACCATTAAAATTATAGACTGATCATTTCGTTGTCAGTGGGCAAACGTACAAAATCAGCAGGGGATCAAATACTTTTTTCTCTCACTGTATAACGAATATTTAGTTTAGTGATTTAAAAAACAATACATCCAGACCCTCTGGCACCCCATTTTATGTGGTGAATACTTATGCAATCTATTGTTTCTGGTTTATATTTGTAATTATTTAAAACAACTTTCAAATGTTATGTTTTACTTTAAAATCTGGGACTTTTTTGTGTTGATCAGTAGCAAAAAACCTTATTAAGTCCATTCTCATTTTGTGTCGTAACACAACAAAATGTGGACAATTCCAAGGGGGTGAACACTTGAGAGCCACTGCATAAACAGGACTATAGTAACAGTGCAATTGCAGCAAGAAGCATCGATATTGAAACAGATTGATACATGTTGACGAAAATAATTGTTATGGCCCAAATGGTTTAGTTATTGATGTTGGCACTGCAAATTAATTAGCTGGATAGCTAATTTGTTACATGTGATCATTAGTGAGTGCATTACTCAGTAAATAAAGCTGCCAGTACTATTTAATTCATCACTAATAAATATATATTTCTTTCATGAATATTCAGAAAATACGCACAAGTTTACATGGATCCTCGAGGGGTGAAAATTAAATCAGGTGAATGTTGTTGATATGTGTGATTTTTAGAGCATAAACCTTTGCTGTTGTTAGTAGGCCTGTCACAGCTGGCTAAGGGTGGATTTGGGGATCTAACGCTTCAGATGCAGAGGAAGATGTGTCTCCTGTCTCGTTCCTCAGGCACTTGTGTTCTCTGTGGATTTCACCATACAACAACTGGGATGATGAAAAAGGTCTGTGTCTTCCCCTGCTACTGGGCTCCTAAGCACCTCTCCAGCTCACTGCTTTTTAATTACGATCCAAGAGGGGGAAAATGGTACATCAACTAGCCTCTGGAAATTGAATTTCATTTTCTGTCATGAATTTATGTATCTTGTTGTGACTCCCTTGTCTTCATGGCCTATTTTTGTTGCTTTTGTAGCTGTGTTATAAAATGACAGCTGGGAATGAAGATTTAAAAGCTGGAAGACTACTTTTGAAACACTAGAATGAGATTTTTTTACCTCAGTATGAAATGTCAAACTTCTACTAGAGGTATTTATGAATACTAGAAATTTATCATTTCCAATTATCCAAGGGTCCACCAACCCCATGTAATTTCATGTAGGTGAACATATAATTAGCTTAACAGTAGCCTTTCTTTGATGCATTGAAAATATCTGCATCATAGTTCTGCATCACAGTTTCATGAGCAGAGATGAGTGTTGTGTGCAATGTTTATCTTCCCCTGAGTGCTCTAAATTGATTTAACTTCTGGTGTGGATATTTAAATATAAAATCTGGCTCTTTTTGTTTTTATTTCATGTGCTACCCTGGGGTAAGGTTCCATCTGTTGTCGTCAACAGTATTACTAAATACATGCTGTGTGTGGAGGTTGAGCAACTGAATTGCAATCTACCTTGCAGAAAACAATATTTTAGATGAGGAGTTTTGAGAACTCTGAAGTTATTATTATTATTATTATTATAAATCACCGTTTTCACCACTTATAATGACAAAAAGCAGTGTCATTGTCAAATTGTTCTACATTCTCTTTTTTATTCTCATATACTAAATTATTAAAACGAAATGTCTTTTGGCCCATTGATTTAATCAGCCTTTTCAATCTGGTTTGATGTAAGGTAATTTACCTTCTGTGAATGTAAGGATTCTCTCACCCAATGTTGTATTTGATTTTGCCCTCATATTTTTTCCCTTATGAAATGACCTGCAAAAAGAATGGTATTCTTGATTAAATATGCAGAACTTGTTGGCCAGGAGGACAATAAAATCTTTCATCCTGTGTTAGTCTAATGAACTCAAGAGTAGGTAGTCACAGGTTAAATTATGATTAATTGCAACTGGATACATCCTTTAATGCAAACCAAGTGTAAAACATAAATATCTTTAAATTAGTAGCCTCTAATCTGCCTAGGAAGTTGAGAAGCATCATATCCTGTTAAATAGGCATTATCTTTTTTCCAATCACACGTAGCAAATGTCAATGGTGTGCAGTTTTACATCAGTTTATCAAAATATAACTAAAATGCATATTGATTTAGACTTTATTATGTTGTCTCTACTTAAAAATGTTGTCTCCTGATTGTGTTATCAAATGAAAATGTATTAAACATTTGTCATTAACAAAAATACAACTGCTTAATCATGGCTCAATGTAATTGTTGCAGGCTGCAACACATTTATTTGAACAATGATCCCAATTCCAATATTTCTCAATAAAATAAGTTAGTCTTTATTTTCTCTATCTAGCTAAATTCTTTTGTTAAAACACAACAGTGTGATGCATTCAGTTTTTTTCATGCATTTCAGTTTTATGCATGCTTTAATCAATTACAAGATAAGCTATTCTTTACCAAGTGGAAGAGAAGAAAAAGCTTTTGTGAATAAAACAGGAAGAGTAATAAAAGGTTTGGCAGAGTGAGGATACAATTAACACCATTACATCAAGACAACTAGGTTTAATGAAAATGCCAGACGCAGGAGCTTTAGCTAGTCAAACTGTGAGAAATATATGATAAAGGCTGATTCTACAGGATACCAGCGGGGAAAGAATATCATGATTTTGAGGATTTTAATGAAAGGTTATTCATACAATATTTTTGGGATTCTTCCCGTATTTGCATTTGTATTTAAAAGCAATACTAGTAAAAAAAAATTTTACCACATGTTGGGATTTATGATATTTTGGCATTAACCAATCCTCCTTTAAGACTGAAAAATATTGAATAATTTGTCAGCATGGGTTTCAAAGCAAAAGAAAATCTTACATGGAACCTTCCTGCTTGCTCTTTAATATAAATTACTGTATATTTAAAATTTTAATAACACTTTTCTGACTAACAGTTAAAAGTACTGTGACAGGTCGGATACGGGGCAGTGCCTAAGACCCAGCAACAGCCCTGCCCAGCACATGAGTAAATGGCACCTGTCAGGATAATTATCTCTCTCCCTGTCCTTTATAAAAACTGGTGCTGTCTTCTGGTGAGGGAAGGAGAGATTTTACCAAGTGGAGACATTGCAGGGGAACCTGGAAGCCTGTCACGCAGGACAAAATTGATAAGGCCTTTCCTTGCCTTTGGCTGTTTCCTGTCGATTTTTGCTGGACCCCATAAGCAGAGCCAGCCAAGAAGAGCGAATGTCTCTTACTGAGTGCCTGCCTGCCTCACCGACCAACCATTGTTGAATAGTATAGTGGTTAGAGACGAGGACTTCCATGCGAGTGACCGGTGTTTGATCCTCGCCTCCGACAGAACGAAGTATGCATTAGGATTTGTTCAGGATAGACAAAAACCTCGCTGGCTTCAACCTTCAGAAGCTAAGTTATGTAGTAAGCCTAAAATAAAACTGTTTACAGTTATATTGTGGCTATTTCTTGTGGATTTTCGAAGTATGCATCCGTGCATGCTTTTTGGGATGGTATACATCACCCCCATGCGCAGTAAAAGAGGTTGGGTTTCCACAATTCTCTAGTTTTTTCGCTTGACGAAAAAGTCAGTTATCGTCACCTATATTGATAGTTATTTCATCAATTTCATTTACGAATAAATGAAAAATGAATGTTGATGTGCCCTAAAATGAAATAGCCTTGGCAGTATAAAGTTCATTTTCAATCTCGCTAGCAATTGCTCAACTCATGACTATTCCAAGTAGTTAGTAGATACTAGTAGGCCTATTACTGGCTAATAAGCTGTTAAAACAGCCAGTGGCAAAAGCGGTACTGTCAGATCTGTGAGTCCCACGGGTGCTCGACTCTCTCTCCAGCGCACCACACACTCACAGGCCCCTGGCCACGCCCACTCTGGCAGATCTCATTCCCCTGAATATTGATTAATCTTGATCACCTGGCGCTTATTATCTGCTTCCAGTCACGGTACTTAAGCCAGCAGTCCCCGCCAGACCATCGTGGGAGATTGTTTGATTGTTTGTGCTTGCCCTTTCGTTACAGTGACCTGGATATTCGTTTTCGACCCTTGCTTTGGACTGATCTCACCGACTACATCTTCCGCCTTTGCCTCTCCGGCACCGTCGCCTAGTTCTACAATCCTCGGCCATGTCTGATCCCTGCCTGTCCTTGACCTCATTCCTGCCTCGCCCCACCGGTACCTTAGCCTGCTGTGTATGACCCTGCCTGACGACTACGATTCCTGCTTGACCCTTTGTTCTCTGCAATAAACGTTGTGGTCTGCTCTTGATTGCTTACACGTACAGTTCATAGATGCTATTTGTGGTGGAAGTAAACTTAATAAGAAATGTTAGTCAGTTTAACACAATGCTTAATGGCGTCTAGCTAAATATTCAAATTTGGCGTGATGTTAATGTGTGACAAAATTAACTAATGTCGAGACAATTTTATGAGGAGGTAGAATATCCCAATTGGTCCTTACAGTAATCTCTTTTTAATTTAACGCATTGAATGAAGTGTATCAACCCTGTTATACCTGTTGTTGGTTTGGATATTAGCTAATGTAGGGAACTAGTTTCGAGAACCGTGGAGTTTCGACTAATTTGTTTAACAATGCAGAACTAATTTGTTTAACAATGCAGAATGCCGGTTTGTTTAACAATGCAGAACTAATTTGTTTAACAATGACGGTTCGAATCCAGCGAGGTCAACAACATTTATTCCTTCTAATCACTGGCCAGCTGAACAAGGCTTGCCTGGTTCCTTTTCTTGTTTTTGTTTTTTTTGTGTTGTTAAATAAACTATGGAAGAGTTGTAAGACTAAAAGCCTTGGCCAGTAGTCAATGGCTGTTACTTTGTGTTTGTGCACGACTCCATCTTCTGTTTGATAGAAAAAAAGCGAATTATATAAAAGAAAAAAGAAAAATGCTTCCTGACTCTACAACCTCGTTATTTTCCTTCTGTCCAGACCATTTCTCAATTTTATTTTGACTTAAATGTCGGTTGTTCCCGAACTGCTTACATTGGTGGAGGATGCGGGCATTCTAAGGTGGATGAGTAGAGATTTTTCTTTCACTTCATCCAGAAGAGAAAAAAGAAAACATGTGCGTAAACCTTTTAAGCCATCTGGTGACGGTGACTTGTGCACTGGCACAGCAGGAAATCCTGGAACTACTGCGACAGGAAGTGACCAGATGCACAGCTGAGGAAAGACCAATGCATCGCTCTGCTCAGGGAATCCTTCCTCGCCTCTCATTAGAAAATTACATTGAGGCTTGCAATGTTAGAGCAAACTGCAACGCAAGAGGCATGGCCAGTAGGGGAGTGGGCCACTTTACTGACTCCTCTACTGACATGAGTAGCACAGAGTGCCTTTTATGACCTGGAGTCGGGAGACACAACTTACCATACTGAACTGAAGGCTGAAATTCTGGCATGCTATTAGATCACCCAAAGGCATAGGGCCCTGAAATTCCATCAGTGGAGGTACCAGCCGGAAGAGCTGGTATGGGCCAAACTCTATTCCCTGGTACGGACTACCAGGGACTGGCTAGAGCCTGCAGAAAGGGTAGATCATATGGAAACAGTAATAGTGGACAAAGCCCCCAATGAGTTGCCAATTAAGCACAAGAAGGTAGTAGGTCTAAATAACCCAAGGACACCAGAACACCTGGCCCAGACCATAGGAGCTTTTCATGCCACTTCTGAGCTAGTTAAACCAGATTTTTTCACACCCTAGTTAAAACTCCCTGAATGTATGTACCCCATATTTGGGGTACCTCTGTTACTTAATTAAATTCAGTCTTATATGAGAATGGTAGGCCCTATCTGGGTATCCAAGGTGTCTTCTGAAAGCTGAGAGTCTTGTCTTTCCAGCGGTGCCTTCCATTCTTTGGTGTCACTCACTAGCATAGAAATCTAACATGTTGTTATTACACA
This sequence comes from Esox masquinongy, assembly GCA_016801175.1. Lineage (NCBI taxonomy): Eukaryota > Metazoa > Chordata > Actinopteri > Esociformes > Esocidae > Esox > Esox masquinongy. The sequence goes on along the minus strand of JACXGI010004695.1, from coordinate 6,594 downwards.
TAACCTATTACATGATTAATTGGGATCATTGTGTGTACAGTATACCTCGGAATCATTAAAATAGTAGATCAGGGTTTTGTTTCACCAGGGCCCTGTAATTTACAATGGATACACCCCCTCACTGAAAAACAGAAACAACTCCTAAACCACAGTTATTACCATACTCTTTCAATGTGCTGTAGTTTCTGTATTATTATTATTATTATTTTTGAGGGATAAGGGGAGCTTGACTGGCTTTTGCATGCCACGGTTTAACTGACAGTCAGTACAGTTCAGTTGTGTTGGGAGGACAGTTATAGCTGAAAACATATTAGTCCATTTACATGGAAGGGTAACCACCATTTTCACACCCAAGGGACGCTGTTGGATCAAAGCGGGAGCCGCCACTCATCTCAGGGTTCCCCTGCATTTGGGTCGAGACTGTCCTTTGTATGCCACGCTCCGCCAAGACATCCCCAGGAAGCCCTGTCATCAGCACTGTCAACCGAGAACCTCTGCAACAAGCCCTTGCTCACTCTGCAGGGAAGAGAGGGCGTAGAAGGAAGAACCATGAGCCTCTACTGGCCCTCCAGGGGGACTTCACGTCCAGCAGCTCCTCACCTGAGCTACAGGAACAATGGCTCATCCAACTGTTCTGTGAGACCATCAGTGAGAGGACCTGGTGTGGCATCACCTCTGGCTCTCCAGGGGAAGACATGGAGGAACGAGCAATGACTCCGCCATGTTTTCCAGGGCTCTATGGTGGAGAGTACCTGGAGAGGCTTTGCTTCCAGCACCCCAGATGGGGATGTTGACCTGACGCCTGCCCCTACACAGAATCCTCCGGGTAGCCTACCCCTCGGGGCAGTTTAATTCAGCCCAACATATGGATCCGGCTCTCCATAGTGCCATGAGGCGAGTCAGAATGGTTGACAACAAGCCACTCAACGCGGCAGATGAGCCCTCTCCTCCCTTTTACTAAATATAACAGGGTCTCCTACATTGGCTAGTTAAAAGGAGCGGGGTCGTTAGGGTGTTACTAATGATGACTAGATCTTACAGGGACACGGTACTCCAGCTAGCCCACAGCCACATCCTGGGGGGACTCCAGCGCTTCTACTGGCCATGGGTACCCAAGATGTGGGTAAGTACTGCAGATGCGACCAGTGGGTAAGTACTTGCGACCAGTGCCAAAGCACAGCGTCCAGACTCCACCTGCATAAACCTGTCATCCCCCTGCCCGTTAGAGACCCCGTTTGAGAGAGGTGCATTGGTGATGATGAAGTAAATTGCGCTCTGTGTAGCTCAGTTGGTAGAGAATGGCAATAGATGTAGTTGACTCTCTAAATCTTGAGTCTGAATTGAGTCACAGTAAATCTGAGTCCAAGCCACCAGACCTATGGCCAAAATATGGGTTGCGGTGCTTGAGTCCTGGTCATAGTGCTAAAGTGTAAGTCACTGTTTCCACATTAATAAAAAAAATTGTGGGGTGCGGGCGCGTTTGCTCCACACTAATAATTTCACAAATTGATTCTGGATTTCTGGCCTTAGCTCATGTCATATTTATTTTATCAATAGCATCAGTGAACTATAGGGGATGATATGTTCTTCATTCATACGTATTTAGATGGAGCATGCCTATCTGTAATGAAAGTAAAAACCCTAGTGAAATATATTCAGCTCAGGGCATTCAGCTCTGGACTTCAAGCCAGTTCCATTCCATTTTATTCATTTCAATCCTAACATCAGGTGCTTATTTAGACCTGGGACACCAGATGGGTGCAATTACTGATGAGGTAGAACAGAAAAGTTAAGAGTGAACACCCTTGGCTTAGTGATTAACTGGGTAAGATTTAGCTCAACACAGAACTCTTATATTAATTGAATCCCTTTGCTTGCAGGATAATCACTTTAATGAGGCTAATAGTTTGGTTAGCTGGTTTAGCATTTGTTTCCTTACAGAGAACAAATGATATATACCTACAGTTGCACAACTGAATAGATTTTAAGAGTTCTGCATTCTCATGTGCTGAATTGGAAGCTCTCTCAGGTGCTCATCAAAATTAACATTTGAAAGGGTGAAAGAAGAATGCAAGGTCAGTATTTTTAAACACAGGTATACAATTACACTGAACAAAGTTATAAACGCAACACTCTTGTTTTTGCCCCCATTTATCATGAGCTGAACTCAAAGATCTAAGACTTTCTCTATGTACACAAAAGGCCTATTTCTCTCAAATACTGTTCACACATCTGTCTAAATCTGTGTTAGTAAGCACTTCTCCTTTGCCGAGATAATCCATCCACCTCACATGTGTGACATATCAAGATGCTGATTAGACAGCATGATTATTGCACAGGTGTGCCTTAGGCTGGCCACAATAAAAGGCCACTCTAAAATGTGCAGTTCCATCACACAGCACAATGCCACAGATGTCGCAAGTTTTGAGGGAGCGTGCAATTGGCATGCTGACTGCAGGAATGTCCACCAGAGCTGTTGCCCGTGAATTGAATGTTCATTTCTCTACCATAAGCAGTCTCCATAGGCGTTTCAGAGAATTTGGCAGTACATCCAACCGGCCTCACAACCATAGACCACGTGTAACCAAACCAGCCCAGGACCTCCACATCCAGCATCTTCACCTCCAAGATCATCTGAGACCAGCCACCCGGACAGCTGCTGCAACAATCGGTTTGCATAACCAAAGAAATTCTGTACAAACTGTCAGAAACCGTCTCAGGGAAGCTCATCTGCATGCTCCTCGTCCTCACTGGGGTCTTGACCTGGCTGCAGTTCGTCGTCGTAACCGACTTGAGTAGGCAAATGCTCACATTCGATGGCGTCTGGCACTTTGGAGAGGTGTTCTCTTCACAAATGAATCCCAGTTTTCACTGTACAGGGCAGATGGCAGACAACGTGTTTGGCGTTGTGTGGGTGAGCGGTTTGCTGATGTCAACGTTGTGGATCGAGTGGCACATGGTGGCGGTGGGGTTATGGTACGGGCAGGCGTGTGTTATGGACAACGAACACAGGTTATTGATGGCATTTTGAATGCATAGAGATACCGTGACGAGATCCTGAGGCCCATTGTTGTGCCATTCATCCACGACCATCACCTCATGTTGCAGCATGATAATGCACGGCCCCATGTTTCAAAGATCTGTACACAATTCCTGGAAGCTGAAAACATCCCAGTTCTTGCATGGCCAGCATACTCACCGGACCTGTCACCCATTGAGCATGTTTGGGATGCTCTGGATCGGCGTATATGACAGCGTGTTCCAGGTCCTGCCAATATCCAGCAACTTCGCACAGCCACTGAAGAGGAGTGGACCAACATTCCACAGGCCACAATCAACAACCTGATCAACTGTATGCGAAGGAGATGTGTTGCACAGCGTGAGGCAAATGGTGGTCACACCAGATACTGACTGGTTTTCGGACCCCCCCGGACCCCCCCAATACAGTGAAACTGCACATTTTAGAGTAGCCTTTTACTGTGGCCAGCCTAAGGCACACCTGTGCAATAATCATGCTGTCAAATCAGCATCTTGATATGCCACACCTGTGAGGTGGATGGATTATCTCGGCAAAGGAGAAGTGCTCACTAACACAGATTTAGACAGATTTGTGAACAATATTTGAGAGAAATAGGCCTTTTGTGTACATAGAGAAAGTCTTAGATCTTTGAGTTCAGCTCAGGATAAATGGGGGCAAAAACAAAATGTTGTGTTTATAATTTTGTTCAGTGTATTTTCTGTCGTTGAATTGTATTCATTGTCTTTTGTAACTCTAATACTTAACGTTCATTATAGGTTATTGTTACTGTACTACATTGATATGTTTTTCACCCTCTCAAAATTGACCCTGAAACTCCTCTGTGTCCTTGCACTCTCCTGCTCCTCTTTCCCTCTCTACTGAAATAATTAAATCAAAATGCTTAGAAACGTCCAACGGTCACGCTTTTCATGTTGTTTGGTGAGTATTAAAAAACAGTTGTGTATGACTTTAAAAACCTTCTCAAAACACATGTAAACTTTCAAGGTCAGTTACCACTAGGACCTCCCAATATGCCCTGGGGGGGAAACATTTACAGGGAGTAAATTAGTTTTCTTCAATTTTCAAATTGCGTTCAACCCATTATCACTAAATACTGACATACTCTGATAATGAGAAATGTATCCTTCATTAAGCCAATGACATTTGGACTTGACAAAAGATAACAGTGGGTCATATGAAAGAAAAAACAGAAGATTTAAATGTCTTTTTTTATCTCTCTTAAATGAACAGAAAACAAAGCCAGTATATTGGCAATGATTAAAATAGTTGAATGAAAACATGTTGGCAGGCTTTGGTGTTCGCGAAGGATACTGTTGAGTTTCAGCTGAAAGAGTTGTGAGCTGGACCTGAAACCATGCTGCAGCAGTACATGTGACCCAGAGGCAGCAGCTGAACACTGGACCACTGATAGAGGACACATTCACTATGAGATTCTGCTCCAAGATGATATAATGATAAAATTGTATATTGGCAAATCACACTGAAGTACTGTATGTGTACTGTATGTTATACTAAGTGGACCTCCATTAAGCCTTCAAAGAGGAATATATGAGTAGGTGCCATGTTTAAAAACAGGATATCTTCCCTCTCCAAAACAGAAGCACCCAAAAAAACCTGTTCTGTCCTGGTAAGATGACTTTGGCAAAATGGGCATGTTGTTATGGAAACAACCTACTGTCAGCTCGACTGAACAGACAAGTCATCATGAAGCTGACATTTGTGGTGACAGGGGCCTGTAGAGGGATGCCAAAGGGAGAACATGTCAGTAGCCTAGTCTTTTTGTGAATACCAAATGTATATTACCTCTGCCAAGTATTACTTTAAGGCATATTAAAGTAATGTACAACATCTCCCCATTTTGGCGAGCATTTACTGTGAATTATGGTATATGGTATATATGGTATGGGTAGAATACCATTTCAATTACAATTATATTGTGTTGCTAATGTTTACTCACTGTAGTATATTTTTTTTACATTTATTTTAGCAGGAGGTCATTATAATAATTTCCTATTTTAACTTAAAGGTGAGAAACTGTTTTTGCCAGACCGCGTAAGTGGAGCCGGCCTAGAAGAGCGAATGTCTTTTACTTACTTACTTACTTACTGACTGACTGACTGACTGACTGACCCTTGTTAAATAGCGTAGTGGTTAGAGATGTGAACTATGGATCAACAGGTCCCATGTTTGATTCCCGTCACAGTCAAAACACGTTATCCCTTAGGATATGTTCAGGACAGACAAAAGCTTCGCTAGCTACAACCTTCAGTAGCAATGTTATAGGAAGCCTAAAACAATTCTTGTGGATATTAGGATTTGTTCAGTGTAGACAAACACTTCGCTGGCTACATGATTCTCTCATCGTCTCACTTGATGAAAAAGTCAGTTATCGTCACGTATATTGATAGATACTATATCAATGTCTTTCACGAATGGCTAATTAGCTGTTAAAACGGCCAGTGGCAAATTAGGATTTCTTCAGGATAGACAAAAACTTTGCTGGCTACAACCTTCAGTAGCTACGTTATAGGAAGCCTAAAATAACTGTTATAGTGTGAAATTCTGGTGGATTTTCAAATTATGTATTAGGATTTGTTAATGATAGACAAAAACTTCACTGGCTACACGATTCTCTCGTCTTTTCACTTGACGAAAAAGTCAGTTATCTATATTGTCAGTGTCACCTATATTGATAGTTATTGTGTCAAATGCATTCACAAATGGCTAATAAGCTGTTAAAACAGCCAGTGACAAAAGCCATACAGTTCATAGATGCTATTTGTGGTGGAGGTGAACTTAATAACAAACGTTACTCAGTTTAACACAATGCTTAATGGTGTCTAGCAAAATATTAAAACTGCATGATGTTACTGCGTGATTATATAATGTCAAAAGGCTATACCGACACCCTGCAAATGTATATCTCTTTGGCATAGGGGTTAAAGACACAGCCTCTCACATGGGAGACTTGGGCTTGAATCCTGGGAGGGCAACAACGATCATGCTTCTTTTTATTGCAGGCCAGCTGAACTAGGCTTTACTGGTTTCTTGTTTTCTGACAACATCTCTTACAACTCTTACAGTGGGTGACCACTAGGCAATGTGGCTAGGCCAGTGTTTCTTAATCCTAGTCCTGGGGACCCAAAGGGGTGCACGTTTTTGTTTTTGCCCTAGCACTCACGCACTTGATTCAAATGTTGCCCTACCACTTACACACTTGATTGATGTAATCATCATCAAGTCTTTCATTTGAATCAGGTGTGTGAGTGCTAGGGCAAAAACAAAAACATGCACCCCTTTGCGTCCCCAGGACCAGGATTAAGAAACACTGGGCTAGGCAATATTTTCGCCTCCAATTAATATTAATTTGAGTCACGTGACCATGTGCGCAGGGCAGTGTGGGATACCAAGCAGCACGAAGCAAGCATTGGAATCACTGAAAAATAGAGACACGGGCTATATTATGCAAATGTGAGAAAATTTCGCATTCTGGCAGTGAGCAACTGCCAATCAGAAGAGGCGTGTCCAGGAATTAGTATCATTGGTTGGGAATA
>JACXGI010004694.1:23850-51978 GCA_016801175.1 Esox masquinongy | reverse complement strand
CACATTAGAAACGCAACTCTGTTTCACACTTGTGTGCAACCGAACAATCGCTAGAAATGTACGTTCCTATCGCAATGTGTCTGCTGTTCATGGCAACTGTGACAGTGGACTGTTGTGTGTTGAAAAGGGCGAAAGGTCTTACAGTTGAGCAACTTGAACCCGTTACCATCGTAGGTGCAATGGGAACCAGTGTCAGGCTACCGGGGTACTTGGAAAGCCCCGCACGGCCTTTCTACAAAGACAGTGAACTTGTGTACGCTAGTGAACACATATATGAGATGACCGCGACCCCACTGGGATACCGAGTTAGCATTCGTGTCCTAACGTGTACCGACGAAGGCACGTACACAATTGGGAGCGACACTTTCCATCTGAGCGCTAAGGTCGAGCCATGCGGTATGTTCTACTATACTGCCAAAGTGGACAAGGTTCAGAAGGCCGCGTTCATTAGACCGCTCGATGGTGTGATAACAATCTCTATGCTGTACATACAAACCCGAAAATAGTCAAATGTGGAGTCTAATCGAAGTGTGGAATCACACTATGAGCAGAATGCAAAGCCCAGCACAGTGTTGTTTCATCATCCGTGATGGGAACATGTTTGGTGGATACGGTGATAAACCATACCAGTATTTCATGTATCAGAGACACGGACCGGCTGGCAGTTCATGCTCAAATGCACAACTCTGCACCGTGACAACTACCAGAAAACCAATGTTTGTGATGCCAGAGCTCAAGAAGTTGGAGGATGTCAAGACAACTGTGAAACTGCTCAACATGAGCGAATGTGAGTTGTGTTTTTGTTCTCTCTGCTTGTTTATAATGACAGTCTCAGTTGTTACAATCAGCTCACACTGTCTCTCTCCCTGCAGGTTTACACGACTTTAAGAGGAAGCTGGAGGAGTTTAAAAGATCATGGAAGTCCTCCGGGTCTACTATCCAAACACACAGTGTCCTGATACCTCTTTTCATTACGATGGCATCGCTGATGGTTGCTATATAGCCTCACATGAACCACGTATATGTGAGGCTATAGAGTGTCATGCAAGCAGTAATGTAAACTACAATACTGTATTTTTAAACTTGCATGCGAACAATTATGTGATAACGTTTCCTTTCCCAGTACACATTTTAATGATAACGTACACCTGTCTTTAGTTTATAGTACACATTTTATTGAGCATTTACAATGATAAATCATGAAACATATTGAATAAAATTTACACTGACCATTATCAATGCGTCCCTGTTGTTCTTGGTCTCAGCTTCTAGAATGAATCTGTCGCTGAATACGGTCTATGACCATATTTTTGTCTTCCCGGGTCATATGAGCCAGCCGGATCCATTCCGTGTCCTCGAGCGGCTCGTGAGCCAACAGTCTCTCGTTCTCACGGAAAGCTAGCAATCGGAACACTACCCTTTTCACCAGTTCACACTCCATAACGTTGGGAATTATGGTGTCAGGGCCCCAGGATGCGATTTCGGCACTCGGGTGGTCTTTGGGACATAGAGTCCGTACAATGATCTGGTACGTGGACCCCGTTTCACTGTGAATTTTACGCGCTGAGAATACCACCCGACCTTCCATTGCGTCCGCTATCATCACCCCCAGGCTCCACATGTCTATGGCACAAGTGTACTCTTCACATTTATTACCAAATAATTCAGGAGCTCTGTACAGTTCCGTGACCACAGTTGGGCTCATATCGGCCACTTTAACAGTGAGATCTTCTGTCAGCAGAAGATCACAGGGACCTTGAAGGCGTCAGGTCCCTGTGTACCATATTCAGTCTGTGCATGTAGGAAAGGGCATTAGCCACCTGTACGGAAAAATGACCAACGAAAGTTAACGGGACCAACTGTAGCGCGCTGCCTTGGTCGCAGTGGAATTTCAGACCGTATCCGTTGTGAATGACTTTACTCAACGTATAAGGCATGTAGGGCATGAGGGTGGATATTAGTCCATCGTCAACAAAGCAGTCCAGCAAGTTGATCACATTAGGGTGACCCTTTAGGGCTGTAAGAGAGGAGAGTTCTCTCACAGTTGCATCCTCTGCCCCGTAGGCATGACATTTCACCGCGAACCACTTTCCGGTTTTCAGACACTTCACCTTGTACACGGTTCCGTAAGCACCACTGCCGATAATGGAGTCATTCTCCATTCTGATAGGTATATAGCTTCAGTTCTGGTTGCAGACAAACTGTATGTGGTCAGGTGCGAAAGGTTGGGTTCTATAGTGAAAGGTTCAGTCCGTCCGCGGATGCTTCGTCAATCCACGACTAACACATCAAACCACAGTCTTGTCAGTAGACATCTGGGTGTGATGGTGGTACATCGGCCGGGCCGGTCATACGTGATTGGCTGATGTCCCCATGTTTGGATGTACACTGGGTACGAATATCTCACCCGAGGCGACTGATAGTGCAAGGACCGTGTTTGTTACGCACGTTCGAACATTTGCTCCTTGGTTGGATGGTAAAACAACGGGGTGTACCTTACTCCTGATTCTACAGGATTGTATTCCAACCATTAGATTGGGCTTTCAACCTAGCTGGAGAAAAACATAACTAGACACACCCGCGGGGACTCGCGAACCATGCAACCGTGAACATCTATCCGAAAACAGGTCTATTGACAACCCTGGGGTACATAGAAATGACTGTGAACACAGGTTGCGTTGTACAAAAGATTTTAATACAAGCACTGCAAACATATGTAACAATTTTTTATCTTAGGTGCCAATGTATGCCGTTGCACATCACTGTTTCATTCAAGTGCAGAGTAAACATAATATATAGCGATTATATCAAGTAACTGGGTATAAAGGACATATATGTGTGAAAAGAACCCGCTTCATGTCGGCGAAATGAGTTAGGATGACTATGAGGATGAATGGTAGTGCTGTTGTAATGGTCATATTCATCATGTCACCAAAGGTCCATACGTTGAACGCAACACTGCCACATGCTCAGCCTCCCATGATCAACGAACCCACGGGTCATCTGTGTAGCATGCCCTCGGTACACTTGGTGATCCAGGCCTATGTGAGTAGCTGTGAGCTCTCCTCCGGTACGGGAACTTGGTCGTTCAGTGCTGCATCAAAGCCACCTCCGGATCGAGATCCCAGACCCCCGTCCCCCGATCCCGGCTAGTCGAGTCAGCTACGCGGGGACTATCGCTCTGTTGTATACCTACATCTGTCTCCTTCTGGAAGCGCATCAGAATCTCTTTCTTGAAGCCTACAACACCCATGTTGCTGTCACTGACCCTGACACACATTGTCTTGACACCAGTGGCAGCGTTCTTAGCTGTAACAGGCCCGGTGATCTTCATGTTATCTGTGTGCTTCCGTGCTCGCGGTCTCGGCCAACCGTTTCTGCACCAGGTTCCTCAGGCGCAGTATTATATCTCCTCCAGGGTTGCTGTCATTGACCCTGACACACATTATCTTGACACCAGTGACAGCGGTCTCAGCTGTGAAAGAGCCGGTGTTCTTCGTGTTATCTGTGCTCTTCCGTGCCCGCGGTCTCAGCCAACCGTTTTGCACCGGGGTCCCCAGATGCAGTATTATTTCTCCTCCGTTGTTTATCATGGCTTGGTATTCGTTATCGGCATCAACATCGGATACCCTGCTGGCAACCGTTTCGATCTTTGCTCCATACCCAATATATGGCAACTGACCCTCTGCATAGAAGAGGGTGACAGCCAATAGTGTAACAAGTAGATAGCTCACTGGTGTAGTTGAGGGCCCCATGACTTGTCGAAAGCAATACTAGAAAATTATATGGATACTGCATACACTACTGGCAATCGACATCTTCCCACACTACCGCATCGGATACCTTTGTCTGTCATCGAGCTGAAATTGTATCAGCCTTGGTTGTTTTGTGGTTGCCACAGTGCAAACCGGGGACCCTAGACTCAGTGTGCAATTCTCTCAGATGCTCCCCAGCATCCGTGTAGATACAGCTTGGTTCTTTGAGCTACACCTGAGTTGTATGATTAAAGCAATCAATAAAGGGCAGGTCAGTGCGGATAGGGTGACTGACACAGCGGCCATGAAGTGGGTACGGCCTAGCATGCGTTCACACTCGAGCCATGCCCCCCACTGCGATCGAGCTGCTGTTTCGGTGTGCACTTCCTCGATGTATTTCCGTGCGGTAGCCTCCATGTCCATGATATTCTGTAACACTGTCTCTCCTCTCTGCAGCAACTCTGAAGACTGAGCTGATCGGAGCCGAACGCTAGCCAAGGATGTGTGTATGTCAGCCTCGGACAGAGAGAACACATTAGAGAGCATCCTGGGGCTTTTGGTCACCCAGACTGGACTCGGTTTGTTTGTAGCGTTGATATCACGCACTCCTCCGGATGATGTCCTCAGCGTATAGGTGTCCGATGTGGCCTGGTAGCAGATAGGACCGAAGCACCGTGTGTCGCATACCACGGGGCACCCGAGCCCTATCTCACCGTTCTCGTTTACTTGACAAGCTGAGACCGTTTCAACATCGCGGGCCAGAGGATCGCATATGCTCTTTGAGTCACACGAAGGCACTCTGTAGTTTACTTGTTGCGCGTCGAGCACCATCGGCCTGTCCAGCCAACAGGTCCTGTTCCCGTTTGAAGAGTCTATGAAGGGCATGTACCAATGGGAGTGCATAACGGGAGTCCAACTCTCCCTCTTTACGACCATTATGAGCCTAGAGGATGCCAGCGAATGGCTCGCAACAGGTGTGTCGGTGTAAGTGATGAAGTCTGGTTCACACCCAGTCATATCCGATCTCATTACACCCTGCGCGCATGATAGTAAGCGCTGGTGCGCTCCCTGGAAAGCAAAGGTTACACCGTTGAGCTGTACAGCCAACTTGAATGCCCCGCTCTTCCACGTGTCCAGTAACTCGTGGAACTTACTGCTAGTGTTAGACTGAGAGACCAGCTGGTTGTGTAGTGCCTTGAAAGGAGTGTAGGACAACGTGCTTGGGAAATGTTCCACTACGTTTGTCAAAGCTTCCTCGATTAGGGTCCTGTAGTATCGCATCACATCCACTACTTGGGGATCTGACGCTGAGACCTCACCGTGGTATGAGAAGAGCTTGGATACTGAGTCGTACACAGGCCTACGCTGGTTCATGATGTGCGTGTCCATAAGGGCAGCTAGGTCATTGAAGGCTGCATCGAGCGAAGCCATGGCTCTATTGTATTCTACCGTTGCGGTGTTCAATGCGATAGTCGCGTCACGGAAGGTGCCAGTGGAGCACAGGTGATCGCACCCTTGATGATAGCCAGATAAGCCTCTACAGGCTACCTCTGAACACTCGGGGTGGTTGACTTTGAGTTCTGTCCAGTTGAATCCTAGAAAGAAATGATATGCGAGGTAGATGTTGTGTCTCTCGGGCGTGCGTGTCTTCCATCTCCCGGGATGTAATATCACCCGGTGATCCCGGGAGCCGAGCTTCACATTGTCATTTCTGATCGTGGCCCGATCACTGGTGCCTGTGGTCTGCGGGTCTTGACCGGCCACTGGGTAAAGAATAAGAACCAGAGCTGCCAGTACCACATAAACAAATTTGCGCAGGGTTGCGATAGTGTTTATCATTGCAGTTTCCTGTAGCGCTGTTCGCTATATCCACTCGCGTTACACATGGCGCAAAGCATTGAGATTAAGGTAATGTTGATTAGTACAGTGAGTACAGCAGCGCTTATACATAGCGCAGAGGTGCGAGCCGAGATGTACGCTAAACGTTTCATGGTGACCTGAGTGGTCTTCTCATTCCCTTCGACCAACGAACCCAGTTGAGTGAACACATCCCTAAGCCCCCTGAGAGACTCGTTCGTGACGATCACGCAATCGTATTTCTTGTGAAAATACATCTCTGATGAGGGTAGGTGATCAGCGAGACTCCGGTCTGTGTCTGGGCAATAGAGCAATGCGAGGGATTGCACGATCCACGCAGTAAGCGGCCCTACGTGTGTCACGTACCTTTTCACATTTGAGATCAAAGGCTCTTCTGTGCGCATGTAGTAACCTGATGTGGGCTGATGTGGGTAAGGCTGCTCCGATCCAAAAGAGAAAGGTTTCAGGTCGCAAGGAATCCTAAGGCGTATAGCACCGTGGTTGACGTGGATTATCAGTTTAACCAAGAGTTCATCGTCTGATTCCACGAAGCTCAAAAGCGCAATCGGGTACCCTGTGCCGCCTTGGGGCCAATTGTTATCCGCGTAGTCGGCCAACTCAATGCACGAACTCAAGCCTCTGATACATTCTAGTATATTTGATCTCAAGTGCATACTATCAAGAATTGACACGAACCCTGTTGAGCCTCGGGAAAATGGAGGATTGGTGCGATTTGTCATCACGGACTTGCTGGAAAGCCAGTCTTCTTCCTCTCTAGTGAGCACAGGGGTCCCGAGCCAGAGACTTGAGTCCAATATACTCAGGAGAACAGACTCCCTGGACTCTCTGGTGGTGTGCAATGGCACCACTACCCTAGCGCGATACTCAGCCCCGCTGATGTGCCCCGGGCAACTGTGTAGAGCGCTCTCGTCTTCTTCGCTCTGTATACCAAAGCAAGGTAACCTGAACCCATCACTCCATACAAATGTAGACGGAAGATGTATGTAGATCCTCTCCCTATCCTGATCTATGAATGCAACCGTATCCTTGTAATTCAGGGTGACAACCTGCGTGCCATACGGTATAAACCTGGCCTCCTCAATTTCGTCCTGGATGATGTGTTCGCTGGTGGACAATGGAGCACCCACGTTCATATCTGAAGACAAGCTCAGTCGCAGGTTCGGAATACCGGGAACCGAGAGAAAGCTTTTGGTCAGTGGTATCCCTTCAGTAACGAGCTGGAAAAACATACCAGCTTCCAGTTTGTTCACTCCATTCACGTGAGCGTCGAGTATCTTCCGTCTCCGAAGGTCGAGTTCCTCGTGTAGCGGTAATGCAAAGTCCGAATCTTGGTGACAGCCGAGTTGATTATATGCGAGAGCTCTGTGAACGTTGGCGCACCATCTGGGTTACCAAAACTGTAGTCAATGTATCCCAGGGAGTATCTACACACTCCCCACTTGGCCATGTACGAGATAATTCCTGTGAGCTCCTGCATAGAGTAATGAACCCTATTTGTATCCAAGTCCCAATGATCCGTGTTGACATGTCTGTTTAGTAAGCTCACCCACTTGCAGCCAGCCCCGGGGATGTAGTCAGCTGAGGGCACCGAGACCACTATCCCTGCACGGTTGTTCGATCTCTTGCACAGCTCCTCAAAGACCATCAGTCCAGTCCTCTCAGGGTATAGTTTGTTTCGGGGTAGCCGCCTGTGAGCAAGTGTAACTTGCTCACAGGCTGTATTGCTCTGAGGGACCACAGATACGGTGTCCAGGTTCAGAAAGGCTCTGTATGACGAAACTAGCAGGCCTGGCTCATGTAACACTTCCTTGGCTTGCTCCTGCTCAGGCGCCAAACGGTTTGCTTGTGTGCGCTCGTGGGATTGAGGAGGAGTGTAATAATGAAAGGTCAGCACTCGTCCTAGACTGTCCTTTACGTATGCTACACAGAGGCTGTTCGGGCAGATGAGGATTACATCTACATCCCGGCACACGATACGGTTCTCTAGGGATAGCTGCGTCTCATGGCACTGTAGAATGGTCTCGTTGCCAGCTTGCTGGTACAAAAGGTTGTCATCCTGGTCATATACGGTTCTCAATATAGAACATCTATCCTTGTCACTACATTTCCAGTGATTGTACTTTGTATTGTACCCTCTGGTCCGTATGACGTCCGTGAGTATATCTGCTGACAGACCGGGGTTCAACTCTAACTTCGATCTGTACAGGGTGTTGATCGCGGAAAAGTCTGATGTCTTTACGGTCCCGATGTTAACATCGATCACTACCACTTGCGGAGCTTTGTTATGCCGCGTGTGCAAGGTCAATATCCAGTCGAGTACAGCAGCGAGCTCTTCCTGGTAGGGCGCGGATCGGCTAGAGTGTAGAAAGCTGAACTTCACACCGATCTTACCCCCCCAGCCCTGGAGCATGACAGTGTTCAGGGTATCCTCGGCTGCTAGTGGTATGTACACCTTGTGCATTTTCACATTGCCCCCCTTAGATAGGGATCGCAAGGATATGGACAAGTACGGTTTATCGAGATCCTGAGAAAGTTCTTCTGTCCAGACGTTAAACTCTACGAGTACATCGCATCGCCTCACGTCTAAAGGAGCGGACGGAGTGGCTCGTATCGGTCTAGGCGAGAGGGTGAAAACATGCATCATGGCTAGACAGAAGCGTTCGGTTTTAGGTGGGACCGTTCCGTATAGAACCCGACCATGGCCCTTGGTTGAGGTGTCTGGGTCATCGCGTGTAATTTCAAGCGTCCAGTCGTTATTGCTACCCTCAATTCCTTTTGACAGATGCGCCAACGGGGTCGAGATGCAGGTCGGCGAGCACAGGCCTTCGGGGTTGGTGTAGTGTAGCAGTGCATGGGTGCAATTGCAGACCGGGTGCAGGTTGGTTTTCCACAAGCAGTTGATTTCGAGAACCCTGCGTAACAGTACCATGGCGTCCTTATCCTTGTTGTACACGTGTACGGTTTCCACCACCAGCGAGATATCAAACATGTACACGAAGAATCCGATCGATTTTCTTGTTGTCCACTCGAGGCCTCCGGTGATGTTGTATCGTGGCTCGGAATACGTGATGTTCGTGTTATCAGCTCTTAGCAGCCACTCACCCTTAACGTTGCCCGTGTACCAATTGAGCTCTTTGGGTATGTACCTGTGTGACATGCCCATGGGAATAGTCACTCTGGTCTGTATAACGAGTGTGTCCTGGTCCCCTATCCACCAGGGATTTTGTTCTAGGAACCGAATGGACAATTCGGGCTTGACAACTTTACCGGTAACAAACGGTTTAACCACCGCGTCATACAGGCTTTTTGCGGTTTCGTAGGCAGAGAGCTTGTTCAGGCTGTGATACAAGGATTCCGTTGTGGACAGCTTGCCGTGTAACATGTTCTCTAAGTAGAATATACATGACTGCAGCTGTGCATATCTGGTGATCGCTCTGCACAATTCTACAACCATGCTTCTAGGTATGTCCCGCACCCAGCTTGTAGTCAGCTTCTTGAGTGTATCAAGGAGCTGAGCGGATTGTACATTGGTCAGGAGATCCGATAATTTGTACTGCTCGGGATGTCCGCAAACCGTGTCATGCCAGCATGTTCCGGATAGTATCACACTCTGACCTTGTGGACATGAGAGACTATGCGGCCGACAAGTCTCTTCGCCCAGGACCAACCCTACAAAATAGACACTCCGCTGCACATCTTTGTCATGCTGTTACTTCGTAGCGCATTGAGGGTTTCCCCAAAGGACACCGATACAGGCATAGTCCTTCGCCGCTATCCGTGCACTCAACAAGAGCGAACGATGGGTCGTGTGTTGTGGAGCAGTAGTCTACATCGGGACGACAGTTGTCCAGATTGCTCGTGTCCCAGAGCCCCTCGAGGATTTCGCTTGCCCTACATGCCGAGATCCACAGCGTTATTACCAAATATGTCACGAGAAGAAGCATGGCAGTCATCGTTATTGCGTTTGGACATCATACGATTAACAAATCAGTTAATTCGAAAGAAAGTAATATGTATATACCCAGGCTCAACAGGCAACAATGAGCCGCCTAAGGCGGAAAACCCTGTTGAGTCTCTTCGACGGGATAGGTACTATTTGCAGGCCCATTCGCGGAAGACGGCTGGAGCATGCGAATGTTAGACATCGACGATCACCACGGTGCTGACATCGTGGTAGACATACGAAACTGGGACCCGGCAACAGACAGGTCAGGGTCAGCTCCCGATGTTATATTCGCAGGACCACCTTGTGAAAACTACAGCTCAGCCAGGACTCGAGCAAAGACACCCAGGAACCTTACGGCTGCCGACTCTCTGGTGAAAAAGCCTATAGACATCATAGAGTACTTCCACACCATCAACCCTGCCACGCAGTACTTTGTGGAAAATCCGGATTCTAGTATGCTCTGGAAGAGATGGGTTTCGCATAGGCTTAATGAAGACATTGGAAATCACTCCGAAAGCGTATTTGTGAAGATGATGGATCACGGCAAAGGACAGAAAACGTGTCAGAGTGTCACACGGGCCAAGAGCGAGGGGTTCAGGATGACCTGTAAGGACAAGCGCGTAGTTAGACTCGACTACTGTCAATATGGAACCAAGTACAGAAAGAGGTCCCAGTTGATGACCAACAGCCCATTCCTAGGCATGATGTGCAACAAGAACTGTGGCAGCATGAGTAACAGGAAGCACGTTGAGGTAGCTCAACGAGGACTGCATTTGTACGCGAATACAAACCGAGTGACACTCGGAAAGCGCTTGAGCGCCGTGGATGAGCTAGACACGTACCCAGCTGGTTTAAAGCGCTCACACACCTTGGATGAGCTACACGCATACCCAGCAGGTCTCGTGAACGCTATATTTAAGCACGCAAACAAAAACATGCCCTGTAAGAGACAAGGTGTTAGCCCGGCAAGCCCGAAGCCTGTGTCGACCCTTGCTTAGGATCTGAGGCACACCGTGATTGTTGTGTATGGTGTGATACGTGCTCTACCTTATTGACTCGACTGAGGACTTGATGTGAACTGTGACTGGTGCCTAATGTGATACAGTACTAACGTTGCCATTCAAAATAAAGACATAACCATCAGAGTTGTCACATTTGTGGTTTTTTATTCAACAAAGTCCATGGTATACAGACATACATGTCACGGTACAAAACATTTAGTCACATTTGTGTTTTTTTTTATTCAACAAAGGTCATGGTATACCTACATACTTGTAACGGTAAAAAACATTTCGGTTTTGTTTGTGTAGCAAAGACCAGAGCCCAGAGCTTGGACTTGGAGTGTACCCTGTTATGTGTAGGACAAGGGTAAGTTGTAGAATTTTCATTCGCCTGGACACAAAAGAGCCTCGTTCCAGTCTTCCTAATAGTCACAGGGACACCTGTGAGAGGAGCAGCGCTAGTAATAATGAAAAGGTCAGCACTCTGTGCTAGTCTCCGAGCTTCGCTTTTCACCTGAGCTCGATTCGGCACTTGGTCAGGCCTGGTTACTACCAAGGACCGAGAGGAACCCAGAGGGGTCAATGATCCTCGGAAACGGATCCCCAGTGAAGTTACATCTATCAGTATAGGGTTAGAGGAAAGGCCCACGGGAAGGGAGAGCGGGTCCTCAAAGCCCGGGTCTTCTATGTCTTGAGTGTTGAACGTGTCCACGTACTCGAACCGCAAGTCCTCCTTGTCACAGTTGGGCAATCGTACGGACTTCCTGAAAGAGTACGGAGCCTTGTCGATAGACGATCTCCTGGTCTCAGCGTGGCCCGAATCGAGCCTCAGGAACTTAGACCCCGAGGAGTTACATCCTCCTGTTCTCTTCGAATCTCCCAGGTCGCAGAGTCCACATGAATCCGCGTTGGCCGGGTAGGAGAGTAAAACGTAGTTGAGAGAGACCTTCTCCATCTCGTCGAGTAAAGGTCTGTACACTCCTATCCCCTCATAACTGCACAGTTCTACCGGTAGATACCAGAGCATCCTCAGACTCAGCTTCGACTTGACAGAGGAAGCCCTGACATACACTGCAATCTTACCTAATACCTTGGCCAGTACTCTGAGAGACGGGTCGCTCTCAACCTCGCTCATTGTCATGTGCCCAAATCTCAACAGAGACTCGATTATTACCAGGATTAGACTCGTGGTCAAAGCCTTGGAGACTTTATGCTTGGTAGAACGATCCGCTTCGGTAGCAAATTTCTTGTTGCATTTCTGACAACACTTAAGGTCCACGTCCAGGTTCAATCGGCTGACAGGCCTGCCTGGTAGAAACACTTCGTTGTAGCACAGCGACTGCTTCGCGTCTCGGTTCGCGAGAATGGTCCTCAAATGTCCTCTCGACGTGACCGTGTACCTGTACACTGTCTTACCAGTGGCAGGGTCTACGGGGTCTTCCATGAGCAGCACGGGGTTGACAGAGCCCCACGTTTCACGTAACGGTAGACCCCTTACGGGCTCACGGGTGCGTGTTAGACAGTAATTCACCAAGTCGTCGAATTTCAGATCATTGCTCATGTGCACTGTGAAAATGTAAGGGAACGCGCAGGGTCTGTCCGTTAGAGTCCCCGGGAGGTAGTTGAAAGTTTGTAACGTGTTCGCGGAGAACATGTCACTCGTTTCTTCCCTCTGGCAAAGCGATGTTGGGCACCTCGGCTCGCATACGCTCGGTTCACCCAGCGTGCGCTTTTCAACTGAGTCGTATTCCACATTGCGGTCATTCAGTGTGTCCTGGTTATGGGTCCATGAGGGTCCCTCTCCTTCATCTCGCTCTTGGTGTTCTCGCTCCTGGTCACACTGTTCCTCTCCTTCATCTCGCTCTTCGCGTTCTCGATCCTCCTCACGCTGTTCCTCTCCTTCATCTCGCTCTTCGCGTTCTCGATCGTCCTCACGCTGTTCCTCTCCTTCATCTCGCTCTTGGTGTTCTTGCTCCTGGTCACGCTGTTCCTCTGTGTCACCTGGGTAGTTCCACTGTGAAAACGAGATATGATCTACTCCTACCAACGGGATCCCATGGAGAGACTGGTGTTCTGCAACACTCCGGTCCAGCAGCCCCCCTGTAGCTATCATCTCTTTCAGCTCAGGAGGGTCCACACTTACATTAGCGGAGTAGTACAGACCGAGAGTGTATAGAGGGTAGTGGTGCATGATATCGTACCGCCTGCTGAGCATCTCGCTTACCGTATGGACAAAGAGCGAGCACACCTGTGAACCGAGGTGCAGTTCCTCTCCTTCTGGGTTTCGTGTGTAATGCTCTAAAAAGCTTGTGCACTTGATACCCTTAGACATACACATGTCCACAAAATCAACCTGGGTAGCCACCGATTTCAGGTCGCGTCCAGAGAATCGTGTTCGAAACCTATGTCTCGTCCAAGTACACAGGTTGCTTCCCTTGTTCCCGGGATGGCAATGTCCGGGAGTACCAAAGTGAGGATGCACGTAGCGCAATTAAAGTCTGAGGCTACTATGCAGGCGACCAACATGTCTCCTGCTCGCAGGGTTAGAGCATCATGCGAGGTGTTCCATATGTGCCACTTGTGTTCACGGAGCCCTCGGGTAAGGTAGCAATTTACTAGAGGCTTTGACGACAAGTTGTTGTCACTTGAGGTGACCTGCCTCCGTTTCAGTCCATGTGCCTTGTTCACGTTAGACGCCATGGCTCCTGAGACACAGAACGTGTGGATACCAAAGAGAACGTTCGTTCTACAATCGCGTTAAGTCTGGGAAACTATTTATCTCACTCGGACACTAACGGTTGGATGTCCACCCAACGTGGTACCCGATCCAGGTTGGATAGACTCACCATTAACACCGTCGGACATTCCCCCTGGGTCGGACAGATGGTCTCAACTGTCCACAGATGGTTGAGTAATGTACAACACCAACGCAACTCGATATAATGACACAAAGACCTTGCGGTGATTACATAACATTCTCTAGGAAATCCGTGAATGTTACCCTAACGCTTTCAGAAAGCCTTTTGTGTTTGTTATTGGTTTTATGTTCTTAGTTGTTCTTACAACTCTGTACGTATTAAACACAGTACAAACGAATATCTGTGTCTGATGTATCTTTTTATTAGTTGGCACATGGGATATAATGTACAACTGTAGCACATGGGTCATAACATTCAACTGTTCATTCGCAAAGCTAACAACCCCATGCAGGCACAGTCCGAATACATAAACCCAAGGTTTTGAGTCCCGGTACATAGTGCCTACAGTTACAGCTTCAGGTCACGAAGACTGTCTTCAAGCCTGCGTGTCAGCTCTTGCATTTTCTGGTAACAATTAGGTCCATGCTGTCCAGGCACGCGGCCACACATGTAACACCACTGACACGTAGCCAGTATCACGTATACCCGGTTCATCAGTTCCACTTTAGATTTTTTCCAAGCGTCCGGGGGCTTGATAACGTATGGATGCGCAACAACCCCCCTGCGGAATCTCTCTTATCCGATCTCGATCTTCAGACGGTCAGGCGTGTAATTACCCTGGAGGTATGGACACTGTCCTCCGCTGAAGTACGCGTGTTGATTCAGTAACGTGTCGCCTAGCACAAAGTCTTTGACACCCACGCCGCAACTCGAACACCTGTGACTGTCTCCTTTCCCGGTGTATTCCATGTTACTCGGATCACCCAACCAGGCGAACTGTGATCGGTCGGATCTGGAGCCCGTATCATTGTCGGATTGAACCCTCACGCTGGATGTAGATATTACGGTCACCTGGTCTTCCGGAGGTAACCCCAGTTGCATTACTTCATAGGCAAAAAGGGATTTATCACCAGGTTGCACGTTCTTGCCTCCGTTTGTGGCGGTCATCCATTCAAGCCGCCCCGGCATGTTTATATCAAAGAATGGGTCGATGGCAGTGGCCACGTAATTTCCATCTTTCAAGACGATATTGGAATAGATTGTGGGTTCACCGAGATATACCTGTTTTGGTGTATTATCCATGACAGTGTATCTTCCGTGCCTGTGGAAGCTAAAACAGTCCTAGATATCACAGACCGCTCCCGGGCGTGGCAATCCGTGTAGTGAGTAAGGGCAAGTACACAGCGTGATAGTAACTTGCGGAACACCTGGGATGTTTTACTCTCCGTGGACCGTGTTCCTTGGTTGGCCGTTTCATTCTGACGATTTCCCTCGGTAGTACGCTCTCTTTACTACCTTGGAAGGCCAGCCCTTGTTCAGATCATCGGGCCCAGGATATACTCACATGGGTCTGATGTGTGATCTTGACTTACCAGGGATCACATCCAGCTTACCCGTATCGGGACGAGCCCGGGGAGGATAGGGAAGGACAGGATAGAACAGATACCCGTTGTCATATCAGACAATACCAACGGGGTGAGACAGTTAGAGTTTATACTTTGTTACTCGACAAGAAGTGAGCAAAGGATGATCCCTTGTAACCAGGGTCAAATCTGTAGATCCTGTTCTCTGGGTTACCACAGATGTTGACGGGTTTCTCCGTGTGTCTGAACGACGGCAGTTGCTGCAGTTCTTCCATTGCGCTCTCCACCCCCAATCTCAAGTTGGTGCACATGTGTTTATTCTGAGCCTGCACCATCACGTTGATGTCCAAGTGCAGGAGAACTGTGGCTAGCACCAGCCTCATCATCAAGCTCTTGCCACACTGTCTTGGAGCTAGGCATAGCGTGTAAGGGTTCGCGTAGCGCAAGAACTTTCTCTCCACATGGTTGAAATGACTGAGGGCAGGGTTCACGTGGTCGTAGTTCTCCGAGCCCAGAGGGGCTAAGCCCAGCTGGTCCAGTAGAGCGTGCTTATACCTGAAGAGAGCGTCGCCAAACTGGTTCCTCATAACACCCAACACCACCCCCCTGAACAGCTCTAGCTGAAAGGGTTCCATCCTCATGTTTTGAGATATGGGCTTGTACATCGCGGGGAGTATTGGTACTCTTGGACCCGGGAGACTTAGAGGGTGATGATCTGTTTGACCGAGCTCGCTTTGTGGTTTTGGGGAGCTGAACCAATGCTTGTTTTTCAGCACGTTTGTCAACTCTTTTGCCGCCCAGATCGCTTTTAGTGCAATTCCTCTTGTACAGTTTAGCCGCCAGTTTGTCCGAGTGCTCCCTCGTCTGATCCCAGGTACCCTGGAACGAGTCCAGTACCTTGTGTCTCCAGTTGTTGGTGTCCATAGAGTCCAGGCAAGCAACCAGAGCTTTGCTGAGTCTATCCTTCAATGCGTACCTCTCGAGTGTAGTAACAATGTGTCGGTTGTTAATGACCCAGGCGCGAAGGATTGCACCATTTCGTTTGTCCAGCAGAATGTTATCCAATCCCAATATAGTACAAACGGTATCTCTCCTTAGTTTGTCTCCGGTCAACCAGGGTTCACTCTGCAGCAGGGTCGACATGTTCTTGATCCAATGTGAAATCGGAATGGATGCTGGTGTCACGATAGAGTACAGTCTGTCACTTGTCACATCGGACATAGCCTTATCTTTGCTATGCTCCTCGTCCTCAACCAGACCTGTACAAGCCATATCTGTGTTTAGAGCCTCAGTCGAGTGTGGGGAGGCTGATCTGCTCTCCGGATTGCAGAGCTCTCCTTCTCGGCTCTTGAGCGCTGTCTTCAGTTTGTTGTTACAAACGCGGAGTTTTGAAAAGAGCACCTTAGCCTTGGCATACATCTGGACCAACTCCCTGTCCTTGATCTTGCTCGTGTCATGTTTGACAAACGTGTGCCACAACTTCTGAGCTTTGGCTACGTTGTCCAGGGTATGCAGTTTGAACAACTGTTCACACGCAGAGACCATTGCGGGGTTTTCGTCACCGTATCACTTTCGCCCGTAAGAGGAGGCGATATCGGCCAATTTCACCCAGTCCATTCGCATCTGCTCCTTTATCACACTGACACGCTTCTTGTTTACGATGTTTTGAATGATGTTGTCAGACGAGTACATGTCCCAAAACTTCTGGTATTCTCGCACTTGCTCAATCGGGCAATACAAAAACTCGGCCACCACGAACTAATTGGGGATCTTGCTCTCCATAAATTTGATGGCCAATCCCACTACCTCAACCAGTACCAGGTCCATAATCATGCTCTCCATGTGCTTAGGTATATAATTGCACCAACTGTTTGGATTCACACGCTTGATGAATGCTGTCAAAGCGGGATGGTGTATCTCTTGGTACATCTCGGGTCCGGTGATAAAGGTCTCCCTTTCCATTTCCAAGTGTGTCATTCCAACAGCTCATTAGTTCCCCGTTGCCCTTTACGCAACATTGCTTGTCGGCCCTGCAAAACCTCAGCGTTGTGGAGACATACAGCTCAGGGGCCTGGGCTTGACTCTTTCTCAGGTGGACCACTGGTATCATGTTCACCCGCTTACCGTCCAGGCATCTACTGCTCCTTCGAAAGTAGACAGTACGTGTGTCACCACTCTCGTAATGGAAGCGCTTCAGATCACATATTACTTGGTCTTGGGTGAAAGCATCCACGCTGGCCTCACGCTGTTTCCTCACATTTTCATTCGAAACCTTGTCTATCACGCAGCACATGGGGCGTGCCTCTTCCACACAAGAGCCAGACGTTTCGGTCTTGCTCTGGGTAGGCTGGTTTTTAGCCTCGGTGCGCAGCAACTGGAAAGGCTGGATTAGTTGAAAGGAAGGGTTCAGGGCTGTTACGTGTGTGGGTACCTCGAGGGCCATGTCCCAGAATTTGAACCTGTCACCCATGACAATTTTCAACACATCCAGGCTCTCGAATCCCAGGACATACAGTACCTCTTGCACAAAGTAGGACCTAGCTGGATCCTTTCCGATACTCGGGATAACCACGGTGTAGGTTCCAATCATTGATCTGCTGCTATCGCAGAATGCGAAATTATGGGGTTCAGAGTACTGTCACCACCGGAATCACCTTCCTGCCATCGGTGCTTACCAGTTGTTTATTCGGTATGTAGAAGCTCTTGTAGTTACCGTATGCCAGCAATACGTGTTTGAGACCAGCCTTGTCTACAGTCGCCATAGACTCAAAGCGGTTCCCTCCTTCAATGTCCACCAGGTCCATCAGCACAAGCAGTAATGAGTGCGTCGGGGCTTGCGATATAGCGTGAGCGTACCGGATCACCATATTCCTGATGGTCTTGTAGATGTTTTTCGGTTTGTACCTCTTCTCTGTTTTGGACAGTTCCTTTTGTTTACACACCATCAGGTTGACCACATCATGGAAAAGTCCTTCTGTGCTTGGACACTTGAAACTGTCTCTGTGATCAGAGTCAAATACCACCGACGGTGTTCCGCTACAATGAATCTTGGTGTTTTATCCTCCATGTCGTTGTCTGTCGGTGTCCACAGCCACTTTAAGTCCGATAAAACTATAAAGTCTGGCTTGTTAAACTAGCTTGTCTGTACACCGAGCTCAACACTCTGTACTCTAGGATGTGAGAGTTGATCGTGTCTCGCACCTCTGGAAGGCTCGCAAGCTGTGATCTGGATGTGGCTCACAGGAGGGTTTTTACATGCCAGACAGGAATGAGCTCACAGCCAACGGTCGGACGCAGTAAAGGCTGGCCACTGTTGACTCATCTCTGGTCAGACTATAGAGCTGCCAGCCACCGGTCGGACTATAGAGCTGCCAGCCACTGGTCGGACTATAGAGCTGCCAGCCACTGGTCGGATTATAGAATGACCAGCCACTGTTCACTCATCTCTGGTATACTGGGCACCCAAGCCCTGTGTATCTCACCAGGACTAGGCTGTGTGAACCAACAGAGACCGATGTAGATACCCACAGTTCGTATCTTGGGTACTTGCCACACTGTAAGTTACATGGAAACTATCTAGGACGCGTGGGTGATCGCTGGAAATAAAACTAATGTGCAAAGACTTGTCATTGACTGGAATTGGCATTGTCTATGTCATTGGGCTACTGGGGGGTGTGGGAATGTCAAGGCCAAGGGTGCTAAGTGTAGAAAGCACACCGAATTCACATACGGGGTTGATCACACAGTATCTATCTAGAGGATCAGTTGTACAGTGTCTATCTAGAGGACCAGTTGTACAGTGCTTAGACTTACTCACATGGATTGTTGTACATTCTAGTCGTGTAAAGGCAAACTTTCCAATTTAGATACACTGGTCGGATATTCGCAAAGTATATCTCGGAGCAGTGGTACACACTGGAAAATCTAATACACTTAGATCCTTAGGATCCCAGATCAGTACAGCTTGACTATACACTGTCCGCTACAGCTATGAGCGACACCAAGGCAACTCAAGTATGCGAGCCTCCCAAAGTAACTGTCTTTGATAGCTAAATGTCCGTGGACGTGCTGATCACCAACATGACCAGCGAGCAGGGCCGGGTCACTCATCGGTGTATGAGAATTTAACAATCAAAGCTGATCTCACGTACACAATCCATCCAAACCTGCACAAAACACAAGTCTACCAGTGTACCCCGGCCGATAAGACGGAATCTTCCAGGACGGATCTGGTCATATCCAGAGATGGCACCAGTGTTCCCTTTGGGGAGTATGACCATATGGCATCGAGGGGCAGAGTAATCCTGTCCAGGGGAACCTCGGCTAAATTTGACCACGAGATAGGAGACGGCCTTGGTTTACACTATGACATTGAGGATACTGCCAGCGTGGTTGTCTACACAGAGAAGGACGACCCGCGGGTCGTGTCGCACGGTGTATTGATCGTGGCTCCTAACTTTACACTGGCCCAAGAAGGCCTAGTGTTGGGTGTGAACAGAAGCGGTTATACCAAGATCAAACCCGATAACAACGGGGATGTACGCAACATACATGTCAAAGGTTCTATGTTCGTGGACTGCTACATTCACTTGTATGAACACGTGGCAGATTCTACGGGAGGATGGTTCTTTGGGCGCCATTCGGGTGAGTGGTTCCAACCACCCAAGGAGTTGGTGATACCCGAGAGGAGAAACGAATTGGAGATTGTCGAACCCTGCGACCTGGTGATCTCTAGGGGAAAGGCATCAGTGCTGTTGTGCTCGGATGGCGGAGTTCGCGCCTTGGGACCTGTTGCAGTTTTACTGATGCCAGTCCATTGCAGTAACTCAGGGAATACACAAATCAAGAGCAAGACTGTTGTTGTCTTTCAATGAGTGTCTGATCTGAATACACAGTGTTACCCAATGTCAGCCTTACAGAAAGAACGTGTATAATAGAAATGTGATTGGATGGTATAGACCAAGGTGAAACCTAGACCCGCGAGGACATATAACCCTAAACACTTTGCTGTATATGTTTGTACAGAGTGTACGGTGAAATAGTTGTGTAATGGACAAACGTATTCCATTGTATTGTTCCACACTTGACACTCACACAAACACAACGACCCGTAACAATCCTTGACACACAGGACATTTATTCAAACTTCCTAAGGCAAAGGGATATAAAAAGTATAGACACATTTACAAGGGTGTAAGGGTCTATAATATCTTTGACTGTTTCCTTGTATAGTTTGGGAGCACAACACCTCCTCCGCCGCTTCCTTGCCTGAAAACAATGTAGCCTATCCCAACCAAGAGTGCTGTGCACCACGCCATGAGTATGGCTACAGAGGTCCATATGGCCGCATCACTTGCGAATCCTGAGAGCCACCCTCCGAACGTTACCCTGCTAGCCGTAATCTCATCGTATCGCTTGTCAAACTCTTATATGCTTCTTGTGATGTTGTCCAGGTCCTTTCGCACATCAATTAGTTGTACGCTAGTGTTTATGGTCTGCAGTATCTCCAGTTCGGGTATTCCCGGCATGGTGTCTTTCAGTAGATCTGAGAACAAGACAGGTCCGTCTGAAATGTGCACTCTGGAGAACGGTTTGAGGTGAGGAGACTCGTTCTCTACCTCGGCAGACCCCTCCATCCAAATGACTTTCTTATCCCGGTAGCAGATACCTCGGTGACAGGGGGCGCATACTGTCTTGCACTCGCTTGGATCCTTGATACATCTCAGGTACCTCTCGTGAGGCTCAGGCTTATGACAGTACTTTGCGTGACACTCTGATGGTTCGTAATACCTACTGTCTA
Source organism: Esox masquinongy (assembly GCA_016801175.1). NCBI lineage: Eukaryota > Metazoa > Chordata > Actinopteri > Esociformes > Esocidae > Esox > Esox masquinongy. The sequence continues at coordinate 31,316 of JACXGI010004694.1, read as the reverse complement.
TCAACCACACTTTGTAATCGGGCCAGCATGGGACCCCGTCCATACTCATCTTGGGCATTGGTATGATCCCTCTGACAATGGTCTTCTCAACGCTCCCGGGGATAGAGTGTACTATGAAAAGCTTCCTTTCTTTGTACAGGGCCGTGCCCAGTCGGGAACTCGGAAAGTCCTGGGTGATCCTGCATTACTGCCATACCGCTGGGGCAGCTCCTCGAACGCTTCGAAGCTATGTGCCTTAGACAGTTTTCCACTCCTTTCGCCATGAACTTGGTGTGCATTGCAGCCTGCATCATCTGATGAGTTATGCTCTGCATCTGAGCGTATCACATTTGATAGCTTGTCATGATCGAGAACTTTACGTTGGTGTCACGCAAAGCGGTCTCGGTGATCCGCATCATTGTGTCCTTCATCATGGCAAAGTTGCTGTTGACCATGGCGGTGGTCTTCTGCATTTTCCTCTCCTGGTCATCGATCCTACCATTGACCAGGGCTATGTTGGTATCGAGCTTGTTGCTCACTTCAACTAACTGACCCGAAACCGAGACATACGAATTCTTAAGAGAGTCCATCTGATCCTCCAATGCGTCCACTCTATTGGACACGTGCCACGCAAGCACCAAGGCTGCCACCCCTGTCAACGCCCAAAGAAACCTTTTGCGTCTAACTCGGGTTCCCTCTGGTTTATCCAGCCACGGGAATGGCGATGTCTCAGGCAGCTCGTATGCCCTGGACTTCTTCTCCTGTGTCGCCAACTCCTCAAGCCCTTCCCTCATCATCTCAACGGCTCTGCGAGCGTCATTGATGATCTCATGCGCTGAGTTGCATAGTCTCCCGTAATCCTTCCTGCAATTACTGTCACCCCCGCATTTAGCAATCAGACAGGGCTGTAGAGCGCTCACGTAGTAATTGACGCAGCTAACATTCAGGTTGATGTAGTTTATACCGGGAGTGAAGTTTGATACAAAAAACAGTGCCTTGGCTGGTTTCACTATTACCCCGTGTTCTGCTTCAACCATTGGCTTGTCAAGCGCGTAACCGTCGTCCACAGAGACAACGTTCATGCTGTGTGTGGTTTCGCCGGTGTTGTAGGCGGTGCACACCTTGTTCACGGGAGGCACGTACTCGACCACTTGATCCGAATCCAGGATGCCTACCATGTAGTGGTTGCGGTCTGTGGTGGGGATAAGGGTGTTGATGTTTACTGCGATCTGAGGAGGCCTCGTGGAGACTGTTGCCCTTTTGGTGGGTTCTCCCGGGGTGCACGATTCGAGCGTGTACAAATGTGCTATGTAGATTTTATCATAGCTGGTGCTGTACATCTCCCTGTGGGGCTCCTTGAATATACCCAACGTGCCATGAGCGGCTATGAGCCTGGGACACACGAGCGTGTTACTCAGGCCTATGTTGTCCTGCGGGTCCAGACAGTTCTTGGAACCGGAGGCTGGGTCCTTGTATTTGTTTTCGGGGATGTTGATGGTGATCTCGTCCAGCTTCACCACCCCGGGGTTGTCGGGATCAGAAGCAGAGCGCTTGCTTCTCCCGTGTTCCCATGCTGCGAAAGTAGATATCCCTGACGATATTTGCTGCCGCTTTCAGTCCCTCAGCATGTGTACTGCTGATGTGATACCCAGTATCGCAGGGGTGTCTGAGCGAACGCCTCGTCTGAAATCCGAATCGACCGGGGTTACGATAAACTGGTTGATTCCGAACAAGACCGCGATCAGCTCGGGAAACCTCTTGAGCGTCTCGAATGAGGTTGAGGTTACGGTGATGTTCACCAGCGTGTTCCTAGTCCACACTGTTGCAATGGACCCGGAACAGCACTTGGTATTGAGATCCTCTTCACACTTTAGCACAGTGTTGGTTTCCAGATCGGCAAGCGCCAATTCACCGGTGGTCTCGCGGTGCTGTGAATGTCCATGTTCCAGAGGGCTGAACTTGAGCCCTCCTGTAAGAGATAACTTGAAGATTACATTGTTCGCTTTGACTCCCCGTCTTAGTAGACTCAAGAGGTATGACATGATGCCTTTGGAAGCGTAGTCTCCGCTCCCAGACACCCACATGTTCTGACAGTGTCCAACTCGAGTCATGACGACCAGCCCCTGGGGTGTCACGAAAGCGTCGAAATTGCCCAGCTGCGAGAACTGGATGTCACGCAAGTGCTCGTGGGATCTGGGCAGCCTGAGAAAGAGTTTCGGAACCCGGTGTCTGATCAGATACGAAGCTAAAGCAGCTGCCACCTTGGTGAACATCACACCTGTCCGGTTTACGCGAGAGCATTCTGCAATGCCCCAGTTTGTCGCATCCAGCATGATAGCGCTGAAGTGTGTTGATACTCTCACCTTGGATAGCGCTCTGGCTATGGTATTCACGGCCACGGTAAAATCGAAACTTGCTGATGAGATCGGAACGAGACACTCATCAAATGAGACCTTCATGATTACAAGACCCGCTTCAGCCACCGTGTGGAATGTGGCCACGTCGCGCGCTCTGAAGCTCTGGGTACGTACACAGGGTCCCGATCCTTTAGACTCGCGGCGCTTGAGACCTCGCAGATGGCAATGTGGGCCGAAGCGGAACCATCTGCGTTGGTTAGACCTACTTTATGCACTCTAGAATTGTCAATGCAGAATCTGTTACCCTCGGAGGCAAAACAACTGTCCCCTAGTTGTGTGTAACAGGTGCCGATAGACTCTGAGTCCCCGAGGCCTACGTAGGCCAGCACACAAGCGTAAGGGGAGTTTCGGATACTCAGGACATCATCCGTATTGGGCCATTGTCTGCTCGCATCGGGTGCGTGTAGCATCCTCCTCAAGAGCTTGAAAGCCGCGCACTGAGGATCGGGGTCGCAGTCGAGCATCGGGTCCGCGCCAAAGTAATAGTTTCTGTTGCCGGGGCTAGCGTGGAGCAGAATCGATATCTTGTTCAAGGGGGTGTTTGCGACAACACGGTCCACACACTTGAACCCGCCGGGGAACACGAGACCCTGTCCAACATCTTCACGTAAGCACCGAGTATGGTGCGTTCGGTCTCGTGTTTGGTAATATTACCAGCTGAGTCTCAGAAGGGTCTCCAGTGAGCGTAGATCATGCCTGGGCAGTAGTGGATGCACATAGCGCTCGTTGGGTTGTACGTGTCCACGGTCAAAGCGAAGCCACTGCGGCTCCCACCGAGACACCAGCCGTTCTCTGCGCTGCATTCGCTAACGGAAAGCCAAACGTAGGGAGCGTATCCGTAAGGTTCGTTCTTGTTGATGACAGGGGAACCCATGAGGTGCGGTTTCCCTGTCGTCAACCTTGCCACACTATCATATGGCAAAGTTCTATAGTACCTTGGTATTGGTGAAAGAGCTACAACAGAGGATTGGTCACAGGGCTTCTCTCGTTATCTGTGTACTTGTATTTCATGAGCGCCTGACACGTAGACGCGAGACCGATGAACTGTTTAACGGCATCGTTCATGATGCGAAGAGAAGCAGTGTTCGCTAGTGAATACGATTTGCTCATCAGGTCCACAGACATGTTCTGTATCACCCCGATGACATTTTCATCCCTCATGGTGTGGGCCAAATGAATGTTGACTTGCTCATCTGTGAATGTATGATTGTACGAGTTGAGGTGGCCCCTGACCTCGTGTGGCTTAAGCACTTTGATGGATTCCACTTTGATGGATTTCACATTGCACACAGGACAGCCGGTGCCCTCGTTCTCGTACTGCACGTCGACAACCGAGGGGTGTTCGTTAGGGTACAGGTTCATGTACAGCATCGGGTACTGTTTTTGTATGAAGTGATCATTTTCGCTGATCTTGTATATCTCTCGGTCCTGTTGCTCCACAGGCTCGGGAAACATCTGGAATATAGCATCCCCGGCCATTGCCGAGACATTGCCTCGCTTCGATGCAGCTCGCGAGTCTGGGGCTCGGTCCGTTGAGGCGGAAGGTGAGCCATGACGGTGCGCGTTACGACTTCTAATAGAACCAGCTGCATGTGTCTCTCCCCGCGAGACCTGACTGTGGTCACTGCTGACAGAGGATCGAATCTTACTAGGCTGTTGTTCGTTCATATCGTCGGGCTCGCTTCTCATCCTTACCCTCTTACCCGGGGGGGCTCTATCGGATAGTTTGCTTCGACCAGCTTCACGAGGCAATGAAAGTTGCCGAGAGGAAGACCCAGAAGGTGAAGAATAACAAGAATTCGAAGAAGACGCGTGTTCACTCATCATCAGCGGTCGTTAAAACCCGAGACTTCTCTGTGTCCGTGGCTGGATTTATCGAAAGTGATAAATTCACAGTGTGTGGAGGCCTTATCACTGCGTGCTGCGGCTTACGGCCGGGTAGCTACTGTGTCTTCCGTACAAGTTCCAAGCACGTAATTGCCATAGTAAACAGTGACCATTGCAAATGGTGCAAAGTCGTCTACACCTGTGCAAGACAACAATGTTTATGAAGTCAGGACTAGGACGTATTTACGAGGGTTGTTCGAGCTCAATGTATCGGACGTGGGCAAGCTAGCCGAGCTGATAATCGAGCTCACGGCAGCCAAACAAACGGAGACCGTGGCAGTTTCCCATTCACCGGCACCCCTCCCTATTGCACAGTTGAAAATGTGACACACATCTCTAGGTATGCACTCCAGATATTGACCGAGTTTGACAACGAGTTTGTCTGGAGAGACAATCTGATCTTCAACACCAAGGTGGACCGTACAAAATCTGGCTCGCACTAGACAGATCCCTAGGTCCGTGTGTTTTGAGTAGCGGACAGACTCGCGATGGCCTCGAGCCGCGTAACCCACTTGGTAAAGGAGGAGGGTAGGGTAGGCCCCGTGTTCTGCACAAAAGACCAGTGCGCGTTTGTGAAAGTCTCGACCGAGGACACCAAGAGAGCCGTGGTGAACATGACCAGCATGACTCTAGTGGACTATGTCGACAGAGGCGAGTACCCTGAAGGGGCTCCGCGGTCAGACCAGTCTGTCTTTGCGCCGATCTTCTGCAATGAGTGCTACGGAACCAACAAGGACGATTATTCCGAAGCGTTGGCTAGTATCGTTTCGTCAGAGACTACCAAGTTCCTGGTAGGGATGTGTAGCGTGTTTGGAGTGGCACAGGGTGTGGTGTACCCCGACTTGAGGAGAGATTTCATTGTCTGGAACGAAATGTTATACTCAGGAGCATGTCACCCACAGCCCAGAAACGTTGTGTTCCTTCACATAGCCAACAAGGACATCGGACGAGTCAAGTGTTACTGGCATGTCCACAGTAGGTCTATTGACAAAACCTTCCTGTACTGCTGTGTCGCGTGCAACGACAACGAGTACACCAACGGAGTTGTGAAGCCCGGGATGAACATAGGCTTCAGCTTAGGCACGGCGGGTGATAATAAGAGCGGCCCCAACACGGAGGAGTGTAGTCTGGTCTCCATGCTCATGAGACCGGGCTGCTTTTGCACCCTGGTGACAGGCGCGGATCTGGCCTGGACCATGACCAGGATGGGTTTTTCCACTCGTAAGTACTAGGTCCTCGATGCGGGTCTCGATCTGAAGGAGACCGCGGAGGGCCTTGGCCTTCAGACCGAAACCCGCTCTGATGCCTCGGACGAGAGCTCTGAAGTGCAGAGTATCACAGAGACTGTGGAATCCCTGAGGAAGGCCGTGTTAGACCAAGCCACGAGCAACGTACAACAGTCTCAGCCGTGCGCGCAACAGCCCAGTACGGCCATAATGAACAAGCAACAAGCTGGTTACTCGGTAATCTCTGGTGTAGGAAGCTCCTCGAAGGCTTCCAACGCAGTTGTGAATTTCATCTCATCGGTCGTCAAAAAGATGTAAAGATAACTCTGTGTAGCGTTACCCTGATAACGTGCTGCAAGGTCTTGAGAGCACAGTTGTTGTACACCCTGTGTAATTGAATTGTTTTATAATGCGTGTTGATATATTTTTTGTATGCACAAAAATAAACCCTTGCGAACACACTTCGATCTAATCTCTTTTCTGTTAGGTGATACCCGTGATGCTTGCTGTACAGGGAGATGTGGTATGATTAGGGTTCAACCATTTAAGAGCCAGTAAGCAAGCCACTAATGAGACAGGTTCAAACCACAATGTACACAAGCGATCTTCGAGTCTGCAGCCGTTTACAATGGCCTCTCAGAAGTCACTCTGCTTCATGCTCAATGAACAACCCGTGAGAGCATTCCAGGAACAGCGAGGCCTGGTGATTAGACCACTGTTGAACAATGATCGCAACGATAACCACATGTTGCTGTCTGGGTTGTACGGATATAAGGGGCAATGGAATAACCTAGCCCTGGGCGAGCTCGACTTCAAGCACGTACCCTCGCAACTGATCGCCTTGACTACAAAACACAGACCTCGAGTTGGGGACGTGTGCGTGCGACTCATGCCTATCATCAGTCAATCTGAGGAATACACGTCGATCGTGGACCTGTACAACACGTACATCGCAAAAGGGAGCTCTCTGATAGCCCAGCGGTGTATAAACAGCTGGGCCGGGACCGAGGAGCTGTACATCCCTGTGATCCCTATCCATACATTCGTATCTGAGTGGAACAAATCGCTCCAACAGTTTCACGATATGATCAGGTGCGATGGCTCGAGTGCGTGTCAGACCCAGCGTCAGCAGCACCTGACCGTGGTTTCCAACGTGACAGAGATCGCTCTCAAGAACGTACCCATTCTCAGTGACCATTTGTGGTTTGTGCTACACTGTATTGTGCAAAGCCGTGCCTGGTCAAGCAGGTCGTTCAGCTGGTAGGTTCCATCGCGTAGACATCGGACACGGTGTACCACAGAGGCCAAGTCGAACACACCACGGTTCCGGGTTCAGAGGCTATACACTCCGGGAAATTGTACCTGATAGCGAAATCCGTGCCCAGCACAGGAAACAATGTCACCATTCTGGGAGACCACGCAGGTGCGACACTGGGGCTCATCTGGGTTGCTGAAAAAGAGTACCTGTACGACCACGTACGAAACAGCCCAGATTGCTACTACGTGTGGCCGGGAACACCTTTAGATGCAATGGGTTTTGCGAGTGGCGCTATTATAACCAGAGTGTGTTCAATCGAATCACTGTAATCGGACACGAGACTGTTTCCACGTTTGAGAACACGATGCTGTCCGGTAACACGGGAGACTCAGCTAGATTGGTAAACTGAGCCTAACTGAGCAGCGTTTCGTGGTTTTGGTACACATTAAAAATAAAGAAACCGCATTTCTAATCGTATATCACTTTCTCTATCGACTAGTCATGTTACCCAGAAAGTCTTTACCCGATCAGGACGTGATCCTGTGCGCCTCTCTGAACAGGACAATGGTGACTACAAATGTTCACCCTCTGTACCTACCCCCCGTTGTGTGTTGGCTCAATCGGACCTGTGTGAAAGTACAGCGTGTCAAGGGTCTCGTGTTCAACGTACTCAAGGTTATCTCGAGCGTGCTAGTTTGC
>JACXGI010004694.1:0-23750 GCA_016801175.1 Esox masquinongy | reverse complement strand
TGCGTTGGGTTTGCTGGGAGCCATGTGGTTTCTGATGGTGTGCATCACCTTGATCGGAGGTGATATTCTGGCCATCCTGAGCTCCGAGATACGAAGCAGTCGCAATGACACCAGCACGATCGTGGACCCAATGTTGGGCTTACCTGTGTACCAGAAACTCGTAATGTTCATCTTATTCCTAGCCACCTACATTCATACCTGGTTATACTACACAATTTGTTGCGAAACAGAGATCGTGGTATCGTGGATCGAATGCTCGGGCAGACGAGGCCAGTCTCTGTTCCCCATTTTAAAATGGACCACGTTCGTGTTTGTCTGGATTAACACGATCGGCTTCGTGAGACTAGCTCGATCTAGGTGAACTCATGTCATCTTACCAAGGGACTCGGTTATATTTTCTCTTTCTTTCAATTGTCTATCTGTCGTATGACCTGACACGTGTGGATTTTACGTAAATGCATTCCCACACCATCTGGCTCTCCGGGTACGAGGTGTTCTTCTTGCTCGCGGCTGTCACATCCGTAACCCCTCTCGTACACATCGCCTCTATTCTTCGGTACGCCCGCTTACACACTGTACTGGGGAGCTATGAGAACGACCCAGATGATTTTAAGGTGAACAAGCGGTTTTGATTTTATTGAGGGGAGAGGCCACCGGTCTCTCACTTAGGTAGGAACGCAATGGTCTACACCACCGTACCGAGAGCCAAAGTCAGCTCTAACCAAAGCTCATCCATTTCACAGGAGAAACGTGTGTATTGGTGTATTACAGTAATCCTGTGCGTACTGGTCTTATTGAACGTGGGCCTGTAGTTCACTAGTCTGTGTTACCATACCAGTGCCCTAGTTGAGTAACAAGCGAAATGAATCGACATCGTTACGAGGAATGGGTCGTGTTAATGACGATCGGTGGTGGATGAACCATTTGTTGCGAGGAACGGGTCGTGTTAATGAAGATCGGAGGTGGATTAACCTTTTGAAAGAGACGCCCAATGAACTACAACAACGCGAATACATGTATGGATATCGACACACGGACAGCAGGGGTCTCGCATTGGGACACGTGAATATCCCCAAGATCACTAGCGAGCCATGTGAAACCGGGTGTGTTCAATGGGGGATCGACATAGCGCGTGTGAAAGAAGAGAGCGCTGCTGCGCCCGTAGAGCCTGTTCGCAACAGCCTGATCGACACCAACCCAACTCCCAAAAACCCAACTGCAAGTGCTCAGGTTGTGAGCGACCTCACTGTGAGAATCGGGACCGGCAGTGGCTCTACCTCATCCGTTGAGTTCAGTAGACCTCCCCCTGACACATCTAGCATGCTTCAGATGTTGTATTATGATAAAGTTAACAATATCACCCCGGCCAGTCGCCACCGCTCACATGACAAGGATAGCCCGAAGGATATCAAAAGAGCTAAGAAGATCTCCTTTGTAAACCCAGAGCGCCACCCGAAAAAGAAGTATGTTTCTGTTACCGATGTGGTGTGATGTCAGTATTACTCCTGCGCTTGTAATGTTTTTTGTCTTGTACTCTTATCCTGTGAAACAAATAAACATGTATGGAAGCTGGGTACACGTTGTAGTGGAGTTTCTTTATTGGAACATTTTTTATTATGATACAAACACACCACCATTTATAAATGCTCGCAACCAAACAAACCTACATAAGCGATACAATATACTCTTGAACAGTTTAATACACATAGCCAAAACAGCATGTGGAATGGCAATAGCTCGGTCACAACGGAACCTATCATAGAGGCCATCTGTTCATATTGAGCTGGGCCATGAACCTGTCACCGGTATTGATTGTGCTGAAATTATAACCGTTACAGGCTCGTACCACCTGTCCTCCTGCGAAACCTTGCACACTTTCCACGATGCTCATCGCGTGGCTCACCACGGTTCTCAGAAAGCCTTTGACACTCTCGTCCTGAACGATTGCGGTGATAGTCGCAGCGTCAAAGTCCTCGTTCACGGCTAAAGCCGCGTTGTTTCTCATCACATCAGGGACATTGTGATAATCAGCCCCGTTTGCCACCAGCGTCATCATTGACAGTATGCTCTGGGGCATGTAAGGTGAAATCAGTTGAAGCACGTCAAAGTCGTGCTCGTGCTTAATAGCATGTATCACTTCCTTGACTGGGTCTCCTCCGGACTCACAATTCACTCTTCTGGTAGCCAGCAGTCCTCCCCAGATGCCCTTGTTCACGGATATGTTGTAACCTAGATCTACGTTCACCTCCAATTGTGCTGCAACGTCCTCTCGGTTTGGGAGCTGCACTGTGAACCGATCTCCCTGCTTCAGGGGTTCGTGTCCCGTGTTGATGAGCTCCACCTCGTACAGGTGTGGGGTGTTCAGGAATGGTCTATTCGCAATGGAGCTGCTGGCCGTGCTGACTGCCACTCCTTTCAGGTTTCTTATGAAGTCCGCGCTCAGTCCGTGTAGCGTTGGGACGTACAAATCAGTGTCTTTGACAAAGTGGAACAGGGAAGGTAGTTCTTAGCTGACTCATATTTGTAGCACCCATATGGGAAATCAGCGGTTGCCATCCTACGCTCGCTCAGATTATGTGCGTATATCCAAATCAGTCTGTGTACTCTGGTGGACGACATAGCCGATGAGTAATTCTAGCTACAGGTCCGTGGTCACTAGATCGCGGCAGTTGATGAGCTAGCTACTTGTCCGTTAGACACGGAACAGGAACCTCTCTGCTAGACACGTATCTCGACAGGTTGGCAAGAATGGTACGTTGGGCTGCTTGAGTAGGAGCCACGTGGCTATGAGTAGTTCCAGGGGGATACGAACTTCCTCACTGTTGAGCCTGAGTAACTTCATCGTAAGCATGTAAAGATTTGCGTCCGAGAGTACCCCGAAAAGTCTGTGAATACCAAGGACACCACCTTAGAATGATGTACGAGTTGAGCTCGTCTTGTGTACTGGCCAGGGGTGGTGTGAGACTCTTGTCCAGGTCACTCAAAACACTTTGCTTGTTGATCAAGAGCTGCACTCTATTAGGTTTCTTATCATACTCTGTGGTCAGTTCCGTTAGAAACTTGGTGGACGTGAGACATAGCAACTCCTCCAGTGTTAGCTTGTGCCACATAGTTCCCGAGCTCATCTTCTCTTTATGGTGTGTGGTTCTAGTCTCGAGGGGGGACAGATCAAAATGAGGTCTGCTGGCTCAAGGGTGTTCATGTACATAGGTGCGTAATGTTAAGGCGTCAGGATGAATAGTTCATCTCTACCCTCTTGCGATAAGCCACCAGTCTCTCGTCGTAAAAATCGACAGCGTTGATCTTCTCCGCGAAGTTGCAGTTTGTCATTTGTAGATTCTCTCTTTTCACCACCCTAGTGAGCACAACGTACACTGAAGGCTTTATCGGTGACATGGAGAAATGAACGGGCGGGCGGTAGAGCACCTGGTCGTGTATGGTGCAGCCTTGACAATCGTACGTGTTCATCGCCAACAGACAGGCTAACGGGTGCGTGGTCCCTGTCCAGTTCATGTAGTTCCACTGGGACGGTGTGACCTTGTACAGGGTTCCTGTCTGACACCCTTTCACGCAGAACATGTTGAACTGGCTCTCTCGTTTGAAATGAATGCACTACACCTTCCACCTTCTTTGCACTACACCTTCCATGTCTGCGATAGAACAGGGTTGCTGCTGTAGCCCCATTTGCATGCCCGCCAAGGCATATGATGACCACGGTGTCTGTTTGCTCGCAACCTGTATTCCATTCGAGTCCATGTGCCAGATCAGTCGCACCTTGCAACCTACCCAGAGCTTGTCCACTTTCAGATAGTCCCTTTGTGTGGAGTGGATCCCTTTATGGAATTTGGGCACCGAAAAGAGCTTGGGCAGCGACTGAGCGGCCGGTTTCAGCACCTCGTACCACTTGGTCGGTCCTTTGTATGATGACCAGGTCCGAGTGATGCTGATAAACTTCTCGCTGACACAGGCCTTTTTGCTCACCTTGTTCATGTACGCTGCAGTGTATGTATTCTGCTGTTCGTCCTGATGGAAGATCCTCAGATTCTCTGGTCTGTATTCGGGGTCCATAACTTCACGATTGCAGACTGACACCTGGCTCCTGAAAATGCTCCGGGACTCTTCCGCGACCGTGTTGAACTGAAGGTACGTCAAGGCCTCCGCGTAACCCGGGTACTTGAACTGTCGCCTGTTGACAAAGAGCGGAGTCGAGGAAAAGAGGAGCCCTTCGAATCGCTCGGTTTCCCAAATGCGCAGATTAGGTCCCACAGGCTGCAATTGTGACACGCTGCCCGAGAAGACTATCAGAGGACCATTACCGGGTCCATAGAAGACAGCCAGGCAGCGCAGCATCCTCACGAACAACTGACCGCTCATCAGACCGTACTCATCTACGGTCAACATGTTCACCCCCAGGAACAGTAGTGCGTCCCCAATGGGGGCCAGATCCCCCGGGTTCTTGGACACCCTCTGCTGCTCGAACATTTTACTGGACACAGCAAACGACTCTGGTCTCAGTTGTTTACAGGAGTGTCGTTTCATCACCTGGTTGCGCTCAGTGGGCAATTTGGACTGGTGCAGTGTATTGAAACAAGCAATCGCGTTCCAGTACACTTTGCTGTACCGCTGTGTGAAGTCATCGAGTGAAAGTTTATCATCCAACAGTTCCCTTTTGAACCCCATCATCTTGTGAAATGTATAGACGCGGTTCAGCGAGCCCGACTCCATTAGAGTACATGCTGCCTTGTTGGTCAATGCGCTCACAACCACGCTGATGTCCACGCTCCTTAACTTTTTCTCCAGCAATGATATAGCGTACGATTTGCCACAGCCAGCATCTCCGCTCAGCAGAGCCAGTTTCATAAGCTCGCCTCAGGACATGTGCAGCTTTACCATTTTCCTCACCCATTCATTCTGGCAGTATTTAGACATGGCCAACATCGCTTTCATTCTCAGGTCTTGTTCTTCGAGACATCGCATCTTGCTCTCAGACTCGCCTACCAGTAGCTCATCCCCGCGTTGCTCATATGACCCGTTCATGTCCATGTGGTGGACTGTATCTCTCTAAGTGTATATCTCGATACTACCCTCTGCCTTGTACAGCGCTACAGAGCAGGTGGATCACTTAACCAAGGTGAATTGAACAGCACCCATTTTTCAAGAGGCCCTGGTAGGACATGTGACATTTCCTCCTTAAATGGGAAGTGTTCCTGTTTACTCCGATGAACAGAGACCCTGCCCTCTCTTTGCTGAGTCTCCAGACCTCTACGTTTCATGAACGATGTCAGGGACTGTCCTAACCCCAGGGGGTCTCCACGAGAGACTCTGTCTACCGAAGTGCTACTTATGTGATGGGGAGCTTCGATTCCTTCCAACACAGAGCGCAAGACTCTGTTCCTTACAGACTGGGAACCTCCTTGAGATTCACTCTGTTTCATATCCAACCCAGCCGTGAGAGGCACATACACTCTTCCTTGTGCCTCGCGGACCCTCTGAGCTCTCTCGCATACGCATATAAACCCCTCTTAGGCCCTTGACACCGTGTCTCTGAACAGTGTCACATACGAGCTGTACATATTCTTGCTCGTGTACAGAGCTGCGGTCATCACTCCTCCCTTGCCAGTGCTGTTTAGAACAGTTAGGAGCCCAGCAAGTACGTCTATCAGTGGAGCGTGCGCACCGTACTCGAACAACAGCCACGCAAAGTCCTCGGTGTCCACTCTATCCGTAGATCTGTATTTGTTGCCATGCACGTAGGCTCTACAGAAGCCAAAGTGTTTCGCGTACCACTCTGGCTCCAGTCGCGATAGCATGATGTTGATATTCTCTAACAGCATACTGAACCCGGTGGCCAGTTTATCACCTACCCTCACCTCAAACAGCTTCTGTAGCACCCCAACAAGAGCAACAGACTGGCCTGGTCTGAACATGCGATCCTCAGGGAGCGACACTGCAAGGTAATGTCTCCCTACCCATTCCAAGTGAGGGTGGGACTCGGTGGTCTTGCACGGTCCACCGTCCGCTTCATTTGACCCTGCCGCCTTTGTAGCCTGACTCTCCGATAGCTTGATCCTCAAGGCTTCTCGGTCTTCGCAGGCTTCCCGGAGAGCCTCTCTTGTGTCATCCAGCTCCTTTTTACACAACTCGAGTTCATTTATTTAGGTTCATAAACATCACACGGGTTTTACTTTAACAAATACATCTATAATGAGACACAGCCGGTTCGGGGATACGTTTGCCCGGCAAGGTACAGTTGTCTGAGGACACCAGGCCTGTCTGCGTGTACAGTCCCTTAGTTATCCGTTGGCCTCATGGTCCCTCTGGGACAACACGAGAGCATTTTTTAAGTGGCAGGGTCAGTTCGTGGGTACCGCTTCTTGCGGCGCTTAAGACCTTTAAGTGCTTTGGCGTATATACTGTACTCGCCATTACATTCCAGAGCCGCACCGAGTTGATTGCATGCTCACGACTCGAGGCGAAACAGATACTATATGACTCGAGGCGAAACAGAGACTCTTTTGGGCACCCTAAGATTAAGCAAGCAAACTTTATTATATACCTTGGAAACAGGGTTGATGATCTGATATGCAAGTTTCGGATATCTTTGTACAATATGAGGCTCAGGAGTGTAATGTCCTCATTGTGGTTTCCGTATGGAGACTGATCCTAGACAAATAAGACTCTTCCAGTCTGTGCTCCTAGTAGAGCCTCGAAACCCCGCGCCGTTTATGTCAGTTTTTTCTCGCTGATGTGTGTTACGCACCGTGGTGGTTTGCCTCGAGAGGTGCCCATGTAGTGCAGCTGTGTGTTAAGGCAACAGCAAATACACTGAGACACTTGTGAAATAAACCCAGTGCGCACCGTAATATGTTACCACATGTCCACGAAGCGTGATCAGTACCGAAATGTAGAATTTTGTATTTACATTAAATAAGGACATAACCATGAAGCGTGATTGGTACCGAAATGTTTATTTACATTTAACAAGGCCATAACATTCTCAGCATTCAACAACCTCTGACAGATGACTTTGAGAAAGGAAAGACATAAGACAGCAGCGTACACATTGACCAAATCATTCAGAACAAGGCCATAACATACTCAGCATTCAACAACCTCTGACAGATGACTTTGAGAAAGGAAAGACAAAAGACAGCAGCGTACACAGTGACCACATCATTCAGCTCTGTATTAGCTAACTTCATTTTGTCGGGTCAATAGTTATTGGTTGATATACTGTGTTAACGATCTCTATTCATATCAGGCACCCTTTCCATGAACGACGCTACAGATAACTGCACATTAGCAGCTCTGCTCTTTATCAGCGTTGCAGCCTCTTTAGAAAATCCATAAATCGCAGTTATCTGATTTATTTTTAGCTTTAACGGGTAGGGATTCATTTTCAATGTAGTTTCCCAATCTTGTTCACCACCCAAATTATCCCCGCCGATCTGAAGCCTTTGAGAATCTTTGGTGATTTTCGTGAGAGCTTGTCTTTGGGACTCAGACAGACCTTCGGTGTTACACTTCACCTTTTCCATACCAACAGTAGTCCCAAAAATACCAACCGTAACTTCTACTTTAGCGCCAACCTCGTTACAGCATTCTGTGGCAGAGTCCATGTCTTCTTTGTTCTCTTTGTTACAGGTTGAAAAAATATTGAATGAACTGATATACCCACCCACTGTAGCGGAGCTCACAAATGCGTAACCCCACTTATCTAGGAAGTAATCTATGGTGCTGTAAGGATCCTTGTTCAATGCATTTATATCTTGCTCAAGTGCGCTGCTGGCCATATAGGCAGACACCATCACAGATCCCACTTCACACTGGTACGTGGTAAGAGTTACGGCTACGTTGGTGCTGTTCAAGACACTCGTCTGCACGTTCTTCTCCACAACGTCGGTTTTGCTGAAAGACGCTTCTGCTGAAGCTGTGACTGTGAGATGAAATCCGGATACCCCCACGTGTGGTGAAATGGAATCCTTCGAACCCTCACTGTACTTTCGTGAGGAAGTCCCAGAATTCCCTCTTTTGTGATACTTGTTTGTCCTCACACACTTGATAGCCTTGTGGAACCTCACGGCTCCGGGTACAGTGAACTCATTTTGTCGTTTGCATCGGTTCAAGAAACTAGACAGGGATATAGCCTCGATCTGTCCAAGGCCTTGGGATGTTATGGAATGGCCTAAGGGGAAAGTGTACACTGAAACCGATGCATCGCAGTAAGCCATTAGGCTCCAGTCCACCACGAGAACAAGTCCAGAGCCCAGTCCCAAAGCTAAGGTTAGGACCCCTACTGCGATCAGCCACACTTTATGTGGTACGTTACAAATACATTGAATCACTCGCGGTCCTTCTTGCCCACCGCGTGTACTACGGCACAGGTTCTGTGCAACCCGTTCAGTCCCGAGTAGTTGGTGTTCACGACCAGCAACCGGGTGCTTGCTCTGGACCATAAGGGAATCACAAAGCCTCCTGAACATACTGGATACATCTGGTATTCGATCCAACCTTTCTTTTTAGAGATCACGAGCATGACTACTATCGCAGCCAAGATGGGAATCCGGCAGAGTAAAAGAAACGGGTTCGAAAAGCCTTGCCGATCCGGTATAGGGTCACACCTAGCATCTTGAGTCTGGTTTCCCGGAAAAGCTACGAAAAAACCTTCATCGCAGCTGGAATGAGGAATACATGTAATACAAAAATCTTCATGTGAACAATGGAAGCCTTCTTTACACCTACAGATGGTCCTCCGGGTCGGACTGTGCTCAGGCGTAGCGAAGTTGACATTAGGGTCACAAGAGGGTTGCAGCATACATCTTGACAGCCGGTTGTACGAAGTCATGTATTCGTTACTCTTGCAAAGTGTACATTGTGGGTCTTCACATGTCACTTGGTCACCCACCTGGAACCCAGGTTGACACCAGCAACAATGTCCATTCCTCACACAGCCTTCGCCCAGGGTAACATACACCATAACCAGTATCACCAACATGGCCACGACTCCAGGAAGCGAGACTCGATCTCTTAAATCCCAGTGAAATGACACCATCGGACACTCTAGTAATCGTCCAACCACATTATATTCTGTCAAGCAAAGCTCATAAAAGGTGTTACTCATAGGCAGGCGGGTTTCCATGAAATCAAACCTTCAACAGTTCAGCAAGTGTCCAGCCCAAGTTCGACACAAAACAGAGAGCGACCAACCACTGAGGAAGCGGACAACCAAGCCCCAGAAAAGCTATTACACACATCTAGGGAATCCCCGGAAACCAATATATATAAAGATGCATCATAGAGGGATTTTCGTTGATCTCACACAGAGACCAGGGGACACAGCCATGAAGCTCATCTTGGTACTAGTCCATATTACCGCGTATAAAGTGGCAGCTGTGACCGAGAATTACAATGCCCAGTGTCCTAACGGTTCAACCGTAAGAGTTGAGGCTCCTGGTATAGGCAGAATGTCCAAATTCAAAGTGTACAAGGACCTCATCTGCGTTGCCTGAGGCCTCGTGAATTGCAAAGAAACTAGACTCTTTGAAGAAGAAAAACGATGGCGAGAGGATCATGAGTACCAGAAATGTGCAAGAACTGAGTCTGAAGCACTATGGGACTGATGAAATCGAAGTGTCTTACAAGTGCCCCGGAGGAGATGTCCAGGAGGTACCTTGTTACACGAGCTACACCATGAAAGAATGTCTCACGGCTCAATGTGATGAATGTAAGACCCTAAAGAACTGTGAGGTCTACACGGGGACCAAAAAGGTTAGTTCTGGTAAAGTGGAGGTGTCCAGAGGCACCTATCAAGTGGATACAAAACGTCAAAAAGTGAAAAATTGAAGCAGTCCATGGAAAAGATCAAGAAACTCGTCACCTCTGACAAAGCCAAAGGGATCGCATCAGCGGTCGGAGCTACAGTTATCAGCAACAAGGACAAGGTTATTGGAGTTTCAGAGGAAACCATAAAGAACACGGACCAAATAATTAGACTGGGTAATTCCTTTTACACAAGAGATTTAGACGGAGGACTGAAAGCGTTGGTCGAATTGACCGGTCGACCACTGAGCAAGGAAGAGGAACAAGCTATCGAGAAAGACTGTGAGGACGATGAGATCAACTACGCCGAGCTACTGACTTTCATTGAGTCCGAACGGCAAGATGTTATGAGAGGCAAGGATCTATACCAGGACGATGAGGGACTGGGAGTCATCTTTTGGGAGACATATAGTTTGTACATAATTATCGGTATTGCAATTGTGTTTGTTACCAGTTCCACGTCTTGTGTGATATGCTGTTGTCTCTGTGTGATACGGAAACGCAATAGGAAAGCAATGTGTGTCAACCACATGCTAGACAGGGAACTTATGCCGCTTAGGAAAGACTTTGTGTAAAATGTATATCTGCCTAACACGCTTGTACGGGTTCCAAATTTTCGGTATATATCTGTGCTAGTGACTACACTAACTGTTTATTATTAAAGCTCAAATGCCATGACCATATACTTGCATTGTTTTTGGCCACTGTTTCGCCCAAGTAATAATGTACTACGAGTCAACCCCATCCATCGACCATGGCTCATTCGGCTGATCATGAGATGTTTATGCTAAAAGAATCGAACCACCAAGCACAAAAAATCCACACACTATAACCTCCAGTCCATGTTATACCTATAAGCTAAGTCAAATCCCCAATGGACCAGAGTACAGAGTCCGGGTCTTCTCACCCTGAGCTAAAATCGACTGAACAACAACCGATGTTTTCCGTGTCACCCATGAATGCGGATTGGACGAAGAGGGGCTATCCGCACAAGAAATCTTAGAGAAGAGACACCGTGAGTATCTCCAGGAAATACAAAGAGAGCAGTGTGGTCATACACGCGACACAGGCATGGGAATCGAGGACCCTGCAGAGCCAATGTGCATCCCTTGAGTCACCTTTTTCAGTTTGCAAGAAACTTAGTCCGTGAAGATGCCAATCTTCTAGTCCTCACACTTCAAACCGTGAGCCCCTACGTGTCCCCGAGCCATTATCACGCTGCCAACGGCAATGTCTACATCTGGAATCATTGAACTCACGGATGACTCCGCAGATGTACGTTTCGATGTCTTGGAGCCGATGGAACTGGTGGTAAACTGGACCAAGCTGCACGGTCCGGAGAAAACCAAGTTTCAACTTAGAGAAACCGACTCTGTGTGTCTGTGGTATCGTATATCTGTCCGCGGGTTCGAAATCAACAAACATTTCATAGAAGCACACATCAAGCAAGCAGGTTCAGAAGACCTGTTTGTGTTTGTAGAGTCATTCCATAAACCTGTTTTGTATTACTCTGGAACTCGCGAGCACGATTGAACTGGTGGTAACCGAGATGCACGGTTTGGGCAACCCCAAGTTTTCCACTTCAAGACTCGAATTCAGCGAAGAGTTCATAGGAGTACACATCAAGAAACCGGTTCGGAAGACAAGGCCTAGAACCGGGTTGTGATAAAGAAAGAAACAGTGCACCGGAACGGGGATATCGCAGTTCGTGTGTGCTGACAGTGTAACTCTTGGTACAGTGGATATCATCCCAGACCTTAAGCGTGCACCTCTAAAGGCCAGCTCTCATGATTATGATCCGCGAAAAGTTGTTGATACTATTACTATTAGTGGACACAGTGCAGCGTTAGACTCCTGGATATCCTATTTTGTCAATGATTGTGGTTAGACCGTATTTGTATCTGCACCGTGTGAATGTTGTTGTATGCATGTCTGTCGCAAGAATAAAGAAACATATACAAAGATACGGTTCCATGTCTTATATACACGTAGCAGCCTATTGTGTTATAGCAAAAACAACTTAGCCCAAGGTTCACTATCCTCCCTTTAGACAGACAGACAGTTCCCAAGCCACCGTGGATATTAGTTGACATTTTACAGCCCTTCTTGGTCATTTCACCCACTCATTTAAGGCTTAGGGCCACCGGATAGATTAGTCAAGAGTAGATACTTTCAATGAATAGAGCCAGAGAGAATGAGAGGGTTTAGCAGCATGTTACATTGCGTGGATGTACCAAACATCGGATACATGGCATAGTTTAGGTATAAACCACTGTGTTAAGATGAACACGGTTGTGTGCTGTGGCGTGGTGTTTTATACATGAACACGTCCCAAAATGCTAACACATGCAGCTCCGTGGACTGAATAGTGCGTTAGGTCATGGGACACTTTAATACCATTACCATCCCCGTTTTTATGTGACTGAGTTGATTGCTGGTGGCATAGGTAGGCTGGGCCCATATATCGAACCACAGCGCTGCCACACAGCCATGGTTCATGCAAACAGACATGTGGCATCCAGGTAGTCGCAGTTCGTATGGCCAACCGCGGGTCAATTATCAACCCGTTGTTCATCCAACCGGCTAGCACCCTAACCAGAGTTCGTACTGCAAACTACGGCTTGCTTATCTCCCAGGCATGATCCAACCAGACTTGGCCATCCTCGATGCAAGACCAAGACATCCCATCCACGGATCGTACAGCCAGCCTTTAACATATTACCATATATATACACGCTAAGCAACGTTAGTTCCACTATCCCCAACCTAAATCAATATAATGCATGCCCAAAAATTAGAGAGATACAAGCACGACATAGCAGAGAGGCAGGATGGTATCCGCACATACACGGGTTATCACCTGGTTCAGGAAGAGGACAGCGATTATCAGAGAAAAATCTACTCTTATACTACAGAGACCAATTAGGTCAGGATGATGCGGGAAAAAATCGAACACAGCCTCAAGAGCGAGGAACGTGCAGAGAGCTTCGTAAATATTATACGCGAGACAAATTACAAGTTATATCAAGCCCTGGAAATGGACGGACCTAAAGGGAAGTTCGGTGAGTACAACCAAATTGTACAGTGGTATCAATCGAGGACTAGCACATGACATCGCTCGCTCTTAAACTATATCACTTAATTGTATTGTGTCAGTCAGGAAAGCCCCTCCCGCTGTGGAACTCACGGAGACCATGCGCGCAGCACTCGGCGAAAAGGTCAACGATCTATGGTCCGTGACTCAAAAACCTGTTTACAACTGGGGGATCGGGACCATCTGGCCCGCTCTAGGAAAACATAGGGAACACTAGCAACTGCTTCCCGAGGAAGAAGCAGAGTTCGCGATAATATTGTATCACAGAGTTACCTCATAGATGATTCGAGGTGATTCGGTGAGCTGCGCCGTGTAATAACAGAAAGTCCAGCTGGGGGCCGTACGGGCCGACCACAGGCCTGGAAAGTCCGAGCAGGGCTCCTTCCGACAACTAGGGCTCAGACTTCACCATATACACATGCACAGCAACACGGGCCCGTTTGGCCGACCACAGGGCCTGGAAAGCCAGAGCAGGGCTCCTTCCGACAACTAGGGCTCAGACTTTACCATATAAACATGCACAGCAACACGGGCCGCGATTCACACCCAGTTGTCTAGAATGTCTTCCCGGGGATCGAAGAGCTACACTGAGGTGTTGACAGAGTACAAACACGACCTAGAAGAGAGAATTTCCGTTTTTGGACCATTTGCAGATGCGGTATTGACACAAGACCCAGATGGTATGAATCTACTCAGGTCTATTCACGGCAATGCCAATCCGGTCAAGACGATGCGCAAGATCGCGAGCGAGGACCGGGCTGAGAAGTTCCTCCGGGTTCAAAATCATTACTGGTGTGTAATATAACTTTGTTGAATCAAAGCATTTGCACTTTGCATACTTGAGTACACGGGTTGACCGGTAGTAAGGACTCCACAACCCCCCCCCCAATGTAAACCAATCGAGCTCAAACACTGCGAGACAGAAACAATGTAAGACACAGTACAAATAGGCAAAAAGACTATTGAATCGGACACACAATGTATACAACGCACATGTCTGTAGAATCTGTACACTGGTAACCGTGCCTTGTGAATGTATAGAAACACGGGCATGATCCACCTCTAGATTCCAAGTTGTCTCAGCTCATCATCCGCGGACTCGATATGTGTGGAGTCCTCGCGCTCAAAGCGGACTACACCGTTACACACAGAGAACCCGTACTCGGGTCCGGGTTTCGGTCTCTTCAGGCTCCACAGCTCGCACACGTATTTCATGGTCTTGGTCATTAATCCACAATTCACCTCGGTCCAGTGCTCAGACCGAATCTTCGCTGGGACATTTGTGAACTCGGCTAGTGTCATACCCATGTTGTAATAGTTGCGGCCCTGAGAAGGAGCACCTCCGATGCCCCAGAGCAGACGCTGGAGCTCTTGGCACCATGAGGAATAGGTTTTGTGGTCGGTTACCATTCCTTTCATCAATCGCTCAATCCCCAGTCCCTTTGGAACTACGTTATATTCAGTCCCGCATAGCACCATGAACAACAGCTTTTCCATGCGCACTTTCTCGTCCAGGAGCACATCGTCTTTTATGCGCAAAAAAAAGTGCCTCCCCGATCGGTTCACCTTCAAGAGACAACCGTGACTGCCTCGGGTACCGTACCCTTCGTGTACGCTGTACTCAACTGTTTCATCTCGGTCATGAACTGTTTTCGGTCTTTGACGGGTAACTCCGTGGATTCGGGGAGTTTTTCGAGGGTAACATCGAAACTGCAACCTGGGTGCTCCTGCAGGCACGATTGCTTCCTCTTCACACCAGTACACGGGAGGTTATACGGTTTTGAGCTCGGTACTGGACTCCCAGTTTCGACCCATAACTTATCGAAGATGGAAAAGGCGGCATTTTTATCGACAGAGTGTTTGACTGAAAGGAGCTCCAACTAATCCAGCATGCCCTGGTTGGGTGTCTTGACAACCATAGACATAAAATCACAGTAGAGAGATCCCCTGACCCCGGCTTTGTACAGGTACATAGCCAAACCCATAGCAAATAGGCCCGGATTGCGGCCCCTGAGGGCCACATCGTGCTCATCCAGAAGGTCCTCTAACTCTTTGTGTAGCCTTCGGGCTGTTGGTAGCAGGTGCTCGTCCTCTTCTGCGATGTCACACAGCACTCGGAACCTTTGCTCCCTGGAATCCAGCAGCCCATCCGATTCCTCGAGGGCACAAGGGTTGTCACTCAGCAGCTTCCCGAAGCTCATGGTGTGCATGGCTCGATCCTCTCGGTAGCTCTTGTTGTCTAGCCTGAGAATAATACCCTCACGACCGCAGGCGGTCAGCACGGCCACAACGTCCGAGTCTCCTGTGCACACGGTCGTACTGCCTTCTAGAACGTTGGCCAACTCCACGAGCAGCGTATCAGCCTCTGTGCTCTTACACCGCAGACATGCATCCTGCAATATGGAAACTTTTATGGTCTCTGGGTCCGCGAAAGTTGCCACGAAGACACCATCGAGTCCCTCGGGTCTTTCTATCGTGACTTCGGTGTAACTGGGATCTGCCTTGGACAGCTCACAATCGGGAGGTTTCAGATCTTCGATCGCTGGCACGGACACGCTGTCATCCTGGCACTCCGGGTGCTGATGGTGTAACAAAACCAAGTTATCAACCGAGGTTCCCTGTAGGAACTCATCCTCAGATGGGTCTCCCTTCACTCCGGTAACCAGAAACAACTTGTTTTTCATACCCATGTTGGCCAGCATCTTCATCATGGTGTATTCTATAGCGCACAGATTACGCCTACAGAAATCAATGTGAGGTTTAAGGGTTCGGTTTGCTCTGAGGTCCCTGACTGCTAGCTTCTGAGCCCCCGGTCCGTCCTTTACGAGCACTACACAACTGCTCGCTGCATTTTCCGAGATGTATGCGCGTGTCAAGTTCTGCCCATGTTCACTATGGAACCATGCGAATTACCCTCGATGTAATCACTTTTCTGTATTTTATGGATGACCATGAGATGGTCTATCAAAGTCCAATCCTGTCGCTCGCTCGGTCTATCGATCAATTCGAATGGAGCCAGGTGAGGATTTGCGAGTAGTGCATAGCCTTGTTTTTCAAACCCATTTTTGCGTTACCCGCTCGAATAAAGTTGAATGGTGAATGTCTACAGTCTGTGTAAATGAACGCTTTAACACCCAGGTGTAGATATACCCGTTTCGCATTTGGACGGTCGGCTATTCTAGGCACGGTAAGTAAATGCTCTGCGGTTGGCAGTTAAGCACCTGGGAGCAGAAACAAACCAGCTACGGGAACTTTCTGCATAGACTCTTAGACATCGTGGGTCTTAAACAACTCCGTATGGTAACCTGGTTGGTCCCTGGCCTGATTATCACCAGGTACACAGCGGACCGCTCTGCCATGCTCGGGTACTTGAGCGAGAACATCACCCACGTCAGCCACAGCTGCGTGTTGTATCGCCACAAGGTGGTCCGGTCCAGAATGTCATTATTCCTTGTCTTGAGCTCCAGCAGCGCTATATTGTCCTTTACGGTGTCGTGGGCCACCAGGTCCACCTCGGTGTAGAAGCCCCACGTGTCGCGGATGGACTTGCAGCCTCGTGTACAGCCATTGTGGTACATGTAGGATCCAGGTTCGCAGAAAATATCTGGCCTGGGCACACCAGCAACCTTAAGGCCAGCGCAAATGGGAGTCAGGCGCAGAGCCTCGAGTTGCGTAAGAATGAGCCGAGATACTGGCCCGACGTCACACTTTGTCTTTTTTCCGTTGAACACATCCTTGCACTGCGTGTCTACCGCAATGCCTATACCTGTGAACATACGATTCCTGTCCCACAGGCGTCTACAGGCTTCTGGAGTCAGAGCTTTACACCTCAACAGTTGCAACAGTGCGTCCTTGAACGCAGAGACCTTGGACTATAGAAAATATAGAGGTTTGACATAGGATTGTTTCTGAACTATCACCCTTTAGGAATGAATGTATAATCAACAGGCACGTGAGTGAGAATACAAAGAATCATTATGGTAACAGCAATCAATGTATCAGCAATATATAACATGATCAATGACTGTCTAAATAATCAAGTAATAAGAAATGTGTAGGGCCCTAATGGCTCTATTATTTTTATACAAATCTCTGAAGCCTGCACCACCAATATTTAACAAGGAAAGGATCTTGGAAGGTTGGGAAACAATGGTGGCGGATGGGGAGAAAGATCCGCCCAAGAATTAACATAAGGGGATGGCCAGGAAGATTGTACAAGATAACACTGTATAAATATGTGTGTCCCGGGTTGGCCAGACAGTTGTTCCTGCAGGTCAACTCGGCTTTTATGATTACTCATTAAAAGTCTAAATTGAATCCACAAACTCCTGAGTTGTTGCATCCTTTTTGGCAAGAAGATACATTTTTCCACTACATATTCTTGGAGGCACTGCTGAGATTGGCAAGGGGCCAGACGTGATGGCTGCCAGAGGTGCTGAGGGTCGGGTTACACAAACGATGCGTGGCCACGCTAAGAGGTAAGCATGTTCTTGCTCTAAAAAATGTATTGGTTTGTGTGACCTGACCTTCCAGGCTGGGCAGACACACCACGTAAGGCCTCTCCAAATTTAACGAACTGAGTTTTGTGAGAGAATGTAGTTTTTGAATTCAAAATAACGTATATGTCTACTAACACCCTGTACATGAATTTGTAAATAAGTAAGGGAGTTGCAACTAAGAGAGGTCTGTCGAATACCGCCTTAGGTTTAGCCGCCTAGAAGGGTCTGCTTTCAACAGGAAGTCCCCCAATCCACCTTGATAAAAGGAAAGCCACAAGGGACAGGGATTGCAGGGCACCGTGGATACCAACCCAACATAAAGTAGAGAGGGCTGCTGAGGGTTTGGATGCGGTTTGGGAATGTTGGACAGTTCTGTATTGATGACGGCTACCTGCAGCAACAGAAGGATGAGGAATGTAATCGTTATGAAAGGATGATCAGACAACTTAGTACAGAATTAGAAGAGGCACGTGAGCAGAGAAATGAAGAAAGACAAAAGATGACAGAATGGGCAAAAATGCAATTGATGAGAGTAGATAAAGAAATGGAGGAAGAAGAAGAAGGGGCAAAAGGAATAGAAGTGACCCCAAAAGGATACAAATTGCGAAGTCAAACACAAGCACCGGTCTTAGAGGATAAAATACCCATTCAACAGTTCCCAATTCTGATAAAAGGGGACAACCCACTGTATTTGCCTTGGGCCACGCAGGACCTGGAAGGGTTGGTTGCTAAATTACCCAACCCTCATAATGGTGCTGGGAAGTGGATAAGAATATTGGAGGAACAAACTATGGGAAAACTGCTGGCGGTGGGAGACTTAAAGGCCTTGATGGCCAGAGTAGTGGGGACGACCAAAATGGAGGCGATGCTCAGAGATGGTGGCTTGGCACAAATGACAGGGACTGTTGCGAGAGATGGACAGTCCTTTGACCCGTTCCGACAGCAACTGTGGAGGGCCTTAAGGGAGGAATACCCGGCAGTAATAGACTCCGATGTGCTAAAAGGAACGCCGTTGGGGGAGACTGAGAATCCAGCTGTGTATTTGCAGAAGCAGTTGGAAAGATGGAGGCTGGAAACGGAGAAAGACCCAGAGACTGATGATCTAGTGTCCTTCATGTTCAGAAAGGCATTGGTGGAAGCACTGCCCACGCCAGTAAGAACATGGCTGGAAGACGAAGTGGCACTGATGAAATCTAAGCCTATTTCATCCACTATTTCATCCACGCTGTGGAAAGGTATAGGAAAAAGTGAGAAAAAGATGACTGAGCAGGGGAAAGAGATCCAGAGAAAGCTCACCCAGCTGCAACTGGATGAACTGACAAAAAAGAAAAAGACTCAAGCCCCGGTGACCACCATGACAGGTACCGAGGAAACCACCATGGCACCCGTCCTCCAGGGAGGTCAACAACCACCGCAACAGCCACAGGCCCCACGGTCACCCACCACACCAGTAGTGAATGTGTTTACTCAGCCCCCAGGGCAGGGTAGGGGACGAGGAAATGGGCCAAGAAACCTATACAAAGGGCCTAGGGGCCCAATAGGTGTGTGCTGGGGATGTAACCAGCCAGGGCACACCAGAGGTAACTGTCCCACAAACCCATGGCCTGATAGGGCTGGGCCAAACCAAGGTCCTAATAATTGGTACAAAGCATGGCAGCAGCCATAGTCTCAGCCCCCTCAAGGTCCTGTGGTCCTGTGGGTGGGACCAAATCAGGGGTATTGAGGGTGCCCAGAGAATCCTGAAGGGGAGGGTCAGTTTCCAGCCATAACAGTGCAAGCTGATAAAGAACCAATGCTGCAGGATCAAGTGAATAATAGAGGCACACCAATGATGGCAGATACTGGAGCCACTTACTCTTGTGTAAGTCCAAATTATGCCTCACACCTCCCTATGTCAGGAAAATATGCTAAGACAGTAGGATTCTCGGGACAAACGCAGCTGGTAACCATGACTGCTCCAGTACACCTAACCACGAGCGGACGCTCAGCAAAACTTCCTATATTAGTTTCAGCACATACCCCAATGAATCTATTGGGAAGAGATGCATTATGTCAATTAGGACTGCAAATTCAATGCACACCAGATGGGACAATAATAGAGGAAACTGGGATTGAAAGGCAGATGATGATGCAACAGGCATCTTTGGCAAATGTCTACTGGATAGGAGACATAGAGGAGGGAGTCAGAAAGGTTACTGCCAAATGGGGGAAATATATCGAAGCACAAATGTCGGAGGCTAGAAGACCCTCGATGGGTTACCATTGTACATTAAGATATGACCCAAATCAAGATATATTTCTGGAACAGTTGTGGCTAATACATGTGAATGGGAAACCAGCTCCCATTACGTCCCAATATTTGGTGATAGGGGAACAAGGGGCAGCGATGGAAATATGTGACACACAGGGATCAAAATTGATAGCCAGATGGTTTGATGTGCCTGGGTCAGACCCACATGTCACTCTATTGGTAAATAAGGGTTTTAGAGCTAAGGATTTGGGTCCAATGATAAAACGAGCAAAGCAGGTACAGTGGGAAAAAACAGATAACCCTCTCATCCTTTGCTCTCCTGAGAAAGATTTAATTAAGGTTCTCTGTTTTGCAGAAATGATCGGAGAACCACAGGAAGTGGAGATCATTACAAGCCAGCAAGTAAAAATAGGGGAAGCTATTAATAAGCAAGATATGTTAAGGAAAGAAATGGAACGGGTAATTCCAGAGAAGGTATGGTCACAACATGACACAGATGTTGGATTGGTTAAATCAGCAAACCCAGTATATATTCGGGTGAGGCCCGGATCTAAGCCTGTGTGGAAAAGACAGTATTACATGAAGCCAGAAGCAGAAGCAGGCATTAAGCCAACCATTGAAGGCCTTAGCAGAAGAGTGTAGGCACCTGTTTGCTTTTGCTTATGGTGGGAAGCAATATAGATACACGCGCTTACCCCAGGGTTTCAAACATCCTCCGCACATCTTCAACCAGGTGTTAAAGGCAGATTTGGAGGAACTTGTCTTGGAGGGAACATTGATCCAGTATGTAGACGACTTGCTGATATGTGCCCCTACGCTGGAACAGTGCCATGCAGACTCCATAAAAGTACTACAGAAACTAGCTGAGGGGGGACACAAGGTATCTAAGAAAAAGTTACAGTATTGTCAAACAGAAGTCGAGTATCTGGGTATAACTGTAGCTCACCAATCGAAAACCATAAGCCCAGCCCAACTGGAAGGGGTGAGCAAGGCTCCACTGCCTCAGACGGTAGGGCAAATGATGACCTTTCTGGGGATGACGGGGTTTAGCTCAGATTGGATAGAAGACTATGCAGTGAAAGTAGTGCCCTTACGAAAGCTGATGAAAAATGCTGGAAACAACAGTTGGGAGCCAAGTTGAATTGGAACAGTGATGCTCTGACAGCTTTTGAGACAACAAAACAGGATATGCAGTCTGCATCTGCTCTGGAAACACCAGACTATACCAAGCCATTTTTGTTGTATATTGCTAATAGAGACAGGGGATATGCGACAGCAGTTTTGATGCAGGACACCTGTAGTGGCAGGAAGAAACAGCCCATTGCGTATTATAGCACTAAATTGGATTCAGTGGCACAGGGATACCCACCCTGCTACCAGGGATTGGCAGCAGTCCAGTATGCATATGATAAGGCTTCAACCATCACCATGGGATACCCAGTGATCATCCACACCCATCACAAGGTGGCCAAAATGATAGAACAAGGGAGATTCGTGGTAACAAACTCAAGGTTATTAGACTATTTACCCCTATTGACATATCCAGACATAACCATCAAATGATGTACAACAGTTAACCCAGCAGAAAGAGTTCCCCTTGGGTATGAGGGAGAGCCTCATGATTGTTTAGCAGAGTCCTTGACATTTACTAGATTAAGGCCTGATCTTCTCTCAACCCCACTTTTGGGGGCTGAGGAAGAGTTATTTGTGCATGGCTCCTGTTACAAGGACTATGAGGGAAACCATGCAGGATTTGCGGTGGTCAGATGGAACTGTAAAGGCCAATTTCAGACCATAGTTAGTCAAGCATGTGCACAGCCGTGTTCCGCCCAACTAGCGGAACTAAAAGCTTTGGCAGCCGCCTGTAAGGAAAGACGAGATAAGATTGTGAATATTTACACTGATTCAGCCTATGCACATGGTGTCTGTCATTTATTTGGAGCTGCGTGGAAGCAAAGAGGGTTCAGGAAAACAGATGGAACACCCATTCAGCATCATGATCATATTCAGGACTTAATGATGTCTCTCCTGCTTCCACTAAAAGTGGCCATTATTAAGTGTCAGGCACACAAGAAGGGAAATGATTATATTATTCAGGGGAACAACGCAGCAGACGAAGCAGCAAAGTTAGCATCAAAGTGTCACAGTGCGATAATGGCAGCAGCTATATTAGTTGAGGCAGCCCCTGGAATGGATGATATTATCAGGATGCAGGAAAGAGCCAGTGTCTATGAGCGCAATGTGTGGGTTAAGCGAGGAGCAACCAGAGATGAGGCAGGCCTCTGGAGGGCTCATACAGGCCACTTAGTGGAGCCGGCGGCCTTACTACGAATCCTGATCACGAATGCACATGGTTTTGACCATTGTGCCAGAGGCGAAGTTATGAGGAAAATCAAGGAGCAGGGTTTTTGTTCACCATACATGCAGGCGACGGTAGATGCGGCCCTAGCGGAGTGTGAAGTATGTGCCCAAAATGAAGATGAAGTGTAGAGTCAGGGCAGGACCAAAAATAAACAAAACACAGGCTAAAGAACTATTCGAGGAAACCGCTCCATCAGCAACAATGAGGGAAAGAGGTACAGTGGAGATAAAGGGAGAAACATGGGGACAGTTGTGGGACGGAGACATAGATAGTGAGGAGATGGATACTTATATACCCAGGGATCAAGAGAAAGAGACAAAGCGCAAGAGAAGAGCTGTGGGCAGTAGAGATACTCTCGAGGCTAGGGAAGTGGTGATTCTGAGGAAGACTATGTATGAGACACAGAGGTCTATCAGGGTGAGAACTCAGAGTGAAAATAAACTGTGTAGTTGGGTTGATGATGCACAGTATGGTCAGGCAATTTGGTCGGGGGGTACCTGCCAAATCAGGGTCATGGAGACAGGAGGAATGTGGAGAATAGTGGTTGAACACGATAAGGGAAAAACAGGGCTGTTTCTTGAATTAGTTATTACGAACTATGTGAGTGGGAGTAGAATGCAACGGATAGATTGGTGGCATGATGACACAGGTTCAGGAAGTAGAGAGACATCGATCATGATAACCCAGACTCCAAGAGAGGTGCAACAAACGTTGGCTCCTGCGCCCACTATGGTACAACCATTAGTAAGGGTGCCTATGGAGGGGGATGAGGTTCCTGCACCAGCACAGGCTTTAAACTCTGCAGTCACGGCAACAACAGTTCCATACCCGGTCAATACTGTAGACTCAGCAGAAGAGCTAGAAAGGGATCATATAGAAGCAGCTGAAACATATGACTGGTACAGATGGGCTCAGTATACGGCTAACCAACACGAGGTAGATAATTGTTTAGTATGTTCAAGAGCAGGACATGGAGGCATGGTAGAAAAAGGTTGAGAAAGGTTGGGAAGAATGTTTAGATGAAAAATTTCAGTTATGGCGTGCAGGAATTGATGATGATAGATACCATGACCCGTGTTTTGTAACTTGTTTAGTCTGGTTGGGTAGTACACGAATTCAAGCAGAAATGAAGAAGTATAACTTCTCTATAACAGTAGAGTGTGAGGCATTAGATGTAAAGATAAGTTCAGAAAAGGCAGAGATTACTCTGCCAGCGCCAGGTTTGAAGATATTGGGTAGACATGAGTGTTTTCGGGCAAGAGGAACTGTTGACGTTGGGCACTTTTCGAAGTGTAAAACGACAATAGTTTTGGACAAAGGTGAGATATCGATAATACAAACTGGGAAAGGATTTACTCTGTTTCAGAGGGCAGGAACACAAAGCATCTATTTGGAGCAAGATCAGGCTATAGCAGATGAATTTTGGATATGTGGAGGGCGGCAGCTGCGCTCAGTATTACCAAGCAATTGGTCAGGGACATGTGCCAGAGTTGCACAAGATGTGACATGTGCCAGGGACATGTGCCAGGGTAGCACAAGATGTGACCATAATACCTCATATCCAGGTACAAACCAATAGTGTACAGCCGCCCGAGGAGGACCTAGTAAGGTCACGAACTAAAAGGTCATACATACCAGATCCACAGGTTATTATCGATGCGATAGGTCAACCAAGAGGAATTCCCAATGAGTTTAAGGCAAGGAGTGAGATTAGTGCAGGTTTTG